>SJYO01052474.1:14712446-14978479 GCA_006410555.1 Capra ibex
TTCTCAACTGAGTGACCTTTTCTGAGACTACGACCCTCCCTAACCCCCGTCCTCCTTTTCCCCTGCTGTCTCCTACTCTACCGACCTACCGTAGTGACTGAGCTACCTACACTCAGACCCACTTGAGGCCCTCAACCACTACCTGTCCCTCCGGACCGCACGACGCTAAGTACCCCAACGTTTCTCAGCCTGTGCTGACTCGCTGACTTGACTTGACTTGACTCTCATCTTCCTTCCTCGTCCCTTCTTTCCATGTACGACGACGACGACGATTCAGCGAAGTCAGCACAGGCTGAGACACGCTGGGGTATCTACCGTCGGGTGGTCCGAGGGGACAGGGACCCTAAGAGGTCCGTTTTTGTGACCTCACCCAACGGTAAAGGAAGAGGTTACGTACTTACACTTTTCACTTTCACTTCAGCGAGTCAGCACAGGCTGAGAAGTACTAGGGTACCTGACGTCAGGTGGTCCGAGGAGGTAGGTACCCTAAACGGTCCGTTCTCATGACCTGACCCCACTTCCATGTACTCGTCCGACGTTTAGGTCAACAAGTCAACGAGTCAATATAGGATGGGTAACGCTGGGGTACCTGATGTCAAGTCAGGTCAACAAGTCAGTACAGGTTTAGAAACACTGGGGTACCTGACATTGTGCGGTCCGAAGGGACAGGTAGTGGTTGAGGTCCTCAAATGAGTTTGAGTACAGGTAGCACAGACACTACAGTAGGTGGGTAGAGTAGGAGACAGTAGGGGAAGAGGAGGGCGGAAGTTAGAAAGGGTTGTTACCTCAGAAAAGGTCACTCAGCCAAGAAGGATAGTCCACCGGTTTCATAACCTCAAAGTCAAAGTCGTAGTCAGGAAGGTCTCTTCTAAGTCCTGACTAAAGAAAATTCTAACTGACAAACCTAGAGGACATCAGGTTCCCTGAGAGTTCTCAGAAGAGGTTGTGGTATGAAGTTTTCGTAGTTAAGAAACCGTTAGTTGAAAGAAATATCAGGTTGAGAGTGTAGGCATGTACTGATGACCTTTTTGGTATCGAGACTGATCTGTCTGGAAAAAACACTTCATTACATAGACGAAAAATTATACGACAGATCCAACCAGTATCTAAAAGAAGGTTCCTCGTTCGTAGAAAATTAAAGTACCGACGTCAGTGGTAGACGTCACTAAAACCTCGGGTTCTTTTATTTAAGACAGTGACAAAGGTAACAAAAGGGTAGATAAACGGTATTTCACCACCCTGGCCTACGGTACTAGAATCAAAAGACTTACAACTCAAAATTCGGTTGAAAAAGTGAGAGGAGAAAGTGAAAGTAGTTCTCCGAAAAATCAAGAAAGGAAAGACGACATTCCCACCACAGTAGACGTATAGACTCCAATAACTATAAAGAGGACCGTTAGAACTAAGGTCGAAGACGAGGTATGTCCAACCGTAACACGTACTACATAAGCCATATATTCAATTTATTCGTCTCACTGTTATATGTCGGAACTACATGAGGAAAGGGCTAAACCTTGATCAGGCAAAAAGGTACAGACCAAGATTGACGACGAAAAACTGGACGTATGTCCAAAGAGTCCTCCTTCCATTCCACCAGACAATAAAGACAGAGAAATTCTTAAAAGGTCAAACAACACTATGTGTGTCTGTTTCCGAAATCGTATCAGTCACTTCGTCTTCATTTACAAAAAGACCTAAAAAGAACGAAAATGACACTAGGTCACCTATAACCGTTAAACTAAAGACCAAGGAGACAGAAAAGATTTAGGTCGAACACATAGACCTTCAAGTGCCAAGTACATGACAACAACTTTGGACCGAATCTCTTAAAACTCATAATGAAACGAGCCTACACTTTACTCACGTTAACACGTCATCAAACTTGTAAGAAACCGTAACGGGAAGAAACCCTAACCTTACTTTTGACTGGAAAAAGTCAGGACACCCGGTGACGACTCAAAAGTTTTATAACCGTATAACTCACGTCGTGAAAGTGTCGTAGTAGAAAATCCTAAACTTTGTCGAGTTGACCTTAAAGAAGTGGAGGTGATCGAAACAAACACTACGAAGGATTCCGGGTGAACTGAAGTGTGACGTTCTACAGACCGAGATCTACTCACTAGTGGCGTAACACCAATAGGCCCGGTAATTCAAGAAAAAACATATCTAGGCACATAAGAGAGGTGGAGAAGAATTATAGAAGACACAGACAATCTAGGTATGACAGGAAATAAAACGGGTGGAAACGTACTTTACAAGGGAATCATAGAGATTAAAAGAAAAAAAGAAAGAAAAAAAAAATCTCTTTAGAGACGAAAATAACCGGTCGTCCAATGAACTCCCCCTACTTCGCCCTCCTTACCCACCGGGGCTATGGCCCGGCCGGCACGAAGTACCCGAACATCCACTACCTCTTGAGCGGATCCATCACCGGTTAGTAGAGTCCGAACTAAAGGTGGACCAACTTCCAGAACGGCAACATCTGCGGTTGGTACGACGGGTGGTAGAGCCCGTCTTACTAGTACAACGCGTCCACGCAGAAGTGGTGGAGCCCGAAGAGGTACCTGCCGCGTAGAAAGAACCGGAACGCGTCGGCGAAGTCGTTGCTCACGACGAAGGAGGCGTCCGGCGCCAAGTCGGCGGCAGCGACCGCGCGCGACATATCGACGTAGTCAACGAGTATCCTGTACAGGTCGTCGACCGGTTCCAGATGCGGCGCCATCCACTTGAACGCCTTCCAGGCACAGAAGAAAACAAGATGAAGGCGGTAGAACGACCAAGAACTCTTTCCTAGAAAGCAAGAGAGAGATTAAAAGAACTTCTCTAGAGATCAGAAAGGGTAATAAAACGAAAGGACATAAACAAACGTAACGAGTGAAAGAAGAGAGAGGAACGATAAGAAACCTTGAGACGTAAGTCTACCCATATAGAAAGGAAGAGAGGAAACGGAAAGTGATCAAGAACCAAGAGAGGATCAACCACCCCACCCTTCACCCCCTGTTCACCACCACCGCCCCCTCCTTCATCCAACCAGTCTCTGAAGGGTAGTGAAGAGATCCCACAGCATCGAAGGTCGGGTCTACAGTTAGGACTCTGGTTTCCTCCGGGTCCCGACGTACCATTTAAGACACCACCATCCTAAACCCTCCGGGACGGCAAATACTCTAGTAGTCATATAGGTTTCCCGCAACCAACTTGGACTGTTCAACTAAATAACACGAATCTAAGTACGAATCAAGGGTGTCAAGTGACAATCCCAACATTTGTTTTGTCTTCAAAGGAAACTACACCATTTAAGAAAAAAAAACTATCCGTTCTTCATCTAAATAATTATATCCTATTAAAATTCTCTACGTCGCCCGTGCGCTCCCTCCGGACGATTACACCATTTAAGAATAGTCTACAAAAGAATACTTCAGTCCATTTATTTAACACAAGGACCCGAAGAGTTCCGTTCTTATGACTTCACCAAACGGTAAGGGAAGAGGTCACCCGGTACGAAACAATCCGGGACTCATCGTCCCCGTGCGGGAAGTCGGTGAGGTACACCGGGCTCCTGCACTGACCACGGGACCGACACGGGGACGACCGGGAGCGACTCGTACAGTTGGAAGTGGTCGGTGGTCCACCGTCAGTCACCGGTTACACGAGAATTCGACCCTTCTTTTTATTCGTTTCCATTTTAGACGATGAAATAGTGACGTGATTGTCTGAAGTTCAACAACTGTGACCTCATAGAATTTTAAAAATTTGTAACACCATTTTCTTATTGTATTTTAGATGCTAGAATTATAAAAACTTCACACGGCAAGTCATGATAATTAACATAGGTGTTACGACACGTTGTCTAGAGGTCTCGAAAAATAAGGATAGTTTGTTTGATGGGACCTCATAGTAAAATTACAAAAACAAACAAAGAAACAAAAAAAAAAATAATGTAAAACCGACCCGGTGTACCGTACACCCTAGAAGCAAGGTACTGGTCCCTACTGTGAACGTGGGACCCTTCGGGACAGTTTGTAACGGGTATATGCGTACCTGATAAACACCCGAGAGTTAAGACAAGGGAACCACATGCACAGATAAAAATACGATCGTGGTATGACAAAACTAATGATATCAAAACATTATATCAAACTTTAGTCCTGAACTCTACGGAGGTCGAAAAAGAAAAAGTCCTAACGAAATAGATAAACCGTAGAGAACACGAATGTATTCGTAAAATCCCCCGCAGGGACCACCAAGTCTACCATTTCTTAGGGGGACGTTACGTCCTCTAGACCCAAACTAGGAACCCAACCCTTCCGATGGGTGAGCATCAGAACGGACCTCTTAGGGTACCCGTCTCCCAGGACCACCCGATGTCAGGTACCCCAACGTCTCTCACCTGGGTTGACTTGTTGACTGTGATATGATAATATATATTCGTAAATCCTAAAAAAAAAAGATAAGGACACTTTTACGACAACTTTTAAACTATCCCTAACGTAACTTAGGCATCTACCGAAGTCACTATACTTGTCAATCGTTATGATTAAGAAGTTCAGTACTGTATTATATGGAAACGTAAATAAACACAGAAGAAGTTAAAGAAAGTAGTTTCAGAATATCAAAGGTGGAGGAACAAATTTAAGTAGAAATTTATAAAATAACAAAAACTACGATAATACTTACCCATACAAAATAAAGAAAAAGTCTACAAAATAATAATCACATCTTTTTACACTGTAAAGACATACAACTAAAAGATAGGACATTGAAATGACTTAAGTGACAAAGATTGTTAAAGAATCACCTCAGAATCCTAAAAGATGTATACTCTAGTATAGTAGACGTTTATTTCTATTAAAATGAGGATGGAAAAAATAAACCTACGGAAAATAAAGAAAAAGAAAAAGAAAAAAAAACGGAAAATAAAGAAATACAATGGACCAAGGATACCGACACCGGAAGACCATTATACAACTTATCCTCACCACTCTCAACCGTGGGATCAGAACAAAGACTAGACTAGAATCTTCTTTTCAAAGGTGGAAAGTCGTGACTCATACTACAATCAACACCCGAAAATTATATACGGAAATCCATGTAAGAAAGATATAAACTAAACAACTTTCCAAAAAAAAAAAAATTAGTTCTTTCCTACAGGTTAAAACAGGTCACGAAAAAGACGTGGACAACTCTACTAGTATATAAGAGTGGAAGATAATTACACCACATAGTGTAAATAACTAAACGTATACAGTTCTGTAGGAACGTAGGGTCTCTATTTAGGGTGAACTAGCACCACATACTAGGCAAATTACACGACAATTTAAACCAAACGATTATAAAACAACTATCAAAAACATAGATATAAGTAGTTCCTATAACCAGGTATGTCAACTGGGATCTTGTTATACCCTTTACCCCACCCTAATCCACGTGGTTGGGAGGAGCGTCGGTCTTTGGGAACGCAGTGAATGTCAGCCCAGAACCATGTACACCAGGGACGTATAGGCACCAAGGTAGGATAGACACCAAGGTGTAAGTGTCAGTCGGATGGCGCCTAACAAATCACGACGTCGCAAATGACGACCTTTTATAGACGTACAATTCCTTCGATGTGTCAAGGTTTAGTAACAAGTGCCCAGTGGACATGAAAGAAACGAACATCGCAGGAATAGACCGAAACCATGACGGTCCCATTACGACCGGAGGATATTATTCGAACACTTCATTCATAGTAATTAAGGTGGACTATTTAAACTTCCGACTATAAACCTCTCCAATCTATTGTCCGTATTTCGACGTGTCTATCAATTTCCGTCTCAACCTTGACCGAGAGTTTGGGGTAAGAATTCGTAACCCAGTGAGGAAGGGGTTTCTCTAAAGAACGGTGAAGAAGTGTTTTTCGACGGGTCTCTTCCTCGTGACCTCAGACCTGAACTTCTATCCATACTCTCGTCGTCTCTCCTGTCCTCTCCCGTCTCCGGCCCTGGGTTCCAGTGTGGGAGTAGGAAAGGGATCGGGGTACTCTTCATCTCCCCCCAGGAGGACGTCCAGGGGACCTCGACAACAAACACTAAGGGGTCCTTCTCACGTCTCCAGAGGTCCCGTACACCGGACCGACCTCGAGTCGGTGGCAGACATAGGGAAGAAGGACTCACGACGTCCATCCTTCGTCCTACCACTAACAGCAACGCCCGACGCACGACGAGGACTACCCGTATAAACCCTTCTAGCCCCGACGTAAACGGTGGTAGGGCTGTGGACACTAGCCTCCGTACAAGGACCACTACAAGCCCCAGTAGTGACGGCACCCCTAAAGGTTAGAGGTCCACTCCTTTCCGTGGGAACCCTTTCGTCGTCGTGACGTAGAGGACTCTCCTCGGGTACCCTACCTCTACTTACCTTGTCCGACCCCTGTCCCTCCTCTTCCCTTAGGAGGTCAGGGTCGTTTACGTGGCCGGGGTTTACCTCCCTTCTTCATTGGTCCTTGTAGGTTTGAAGACTTTTGGTTTCAACGTAGGCAAACCTAACCTAATAGGTTTGGTGAGTCGAGGGTCCCAGTTCCCCCTCAACCCTGAACTGACTCTCGGACACGGGAGACTTAGGTTGAAGGGGGAGGTGGGAGGTCACTACCCACTTGTCCCCCGTGAAACCTCCCCACGAACCACAAGTCATATCCACGACTACCGAGGCCCGGAGAGAGAACGTCATGCACCTGAACTTGAGTAGGTCTTTGGAGAAGTAGAAACCGAAGAGGTAGAAGACACCCGAACGGTAAGGGTTGACCCACTTGTTCTTAGGTCTCTCCGAGGTGTGTCCACTAAGAGGTAGAGATCTGACACTGGTAAGGTCCTCGTCTCGGTCACCCCGGGAACCAAGGGCCCTTAAGGACAGTGAAGAAAATTTAATTGATATCAGTGGTACAACATATAATGTAGCGGCAATGAATAAAGGTCAAAACAACTCTATATTGACCGTATGTAGTGACATACTCAAGGTCCATATGTCGTATTTCAGAACTACATGTAGGTAACGCTTTACTAATGGTTTTATTCAGATCAATTGTGGGCAGTAGAGTATACCTATGTTATTTCTCTTCACCCCCCTTTTTCTTTTTTTTTAAGAGGAACATCACTCTTGAGAATCCCAAATAAGACAATTCTTGACATACCAATTGTATGTCGTCGTAATTGATATCAAGAGTACAACATGTAATGTGACGAGTATGAATAGAGTATTGGTCTTCACACATGGAAAACTAGTGGGAGGAGGTCGCGGAGGAAGAAGAGGGTGAAGGGTGAAGACCATTGACGTTTAGACTAGAGAAAAAGATACTCAAAAAAAAAAATTCTCAGATGTATATTATTCACTCTAGTATGTATAAACAAAAAGAGAGAGACTAAATAAAGTGTCGTGTTACGGGAGTACCAGATAGGTACAACACATTTATCGCTGTAAAGTAAGAAAAGGAATACCGACCTATTATAGGTAACATTTGTATGTGTAAAAGAAATCATCGAGTAGGTGACTACTTGTGCCCAACAAAGCTATAGAACCGACAACATTTATTACGATGACACTTACACCAACACGTAGACAGAAAAACTCAACCACAAAAGTAAAAGAAACTTATTTATGGGTCTTCACCTTAACGACCCAGTATACCTACCTGTCCCTCCGGACCGTACGACGTTAAGTACCCCAGTGTTTCTCAACGTGTACTGACTCGCTGACTTGACTTGACTTACCACCAAGATAAAAATTAAAAAACTCCTTGTAGGTATACCGAGAAAAGGTATACCGACGTGATTAAATGTCAGGGTAGTTACTACGTATTCCCAAAGATAAAAAGGTGTAAGAACGGTTGTGAAGAATCAAGAAAAACCATTTTCGGTAGGAGTGTCCACACTCTACTTATAGAGTGACACTAAAACTAAACGTAAAGGGACTATAGTCACTACAACTTGTGGAAAGTACATGAGGAGCCAGTAGATCTGTAGAAGAAACCTTTTCAGAGACAGTTCTAGGATACGGGTAAAAATTTAGGGACAGTGAAAACAGAGGTGAGATCCCTAATAAGTCGACCTGGTTCAGTAGGTCCACGACGACTGGTGCCCGTACAAACAACCACCTAAAGACCCTAAAGACAACCTGTTGTGGTAGGGACCATCCCGAGTAGAAACGGGACATTCGACCGTCAAACCCATCTGCCAGTCGTAATCCCGGTGGGTGCAACGAAGGGATCGGGGTCAAGGGTACACTCCGACCGATGTCGTATGGGACTCGCCCAGGTCCCAGACCCACCCCACTAAATTTCAGGGACAGATGTTTACATTAGTGTAAGACTCCTTACACTCCTCCCCCCAATCCCGAAGTTGTATACTCAAACCCCCACCCACCCACTCGTGTCAAGTCGGGTATTTTCCTGGGATTCCACCCTTTATATGGTCTTCGTTCCGCGTTTTCCGTGTCGGGGTCGAGAGAATATCGGACGTCAGATCGACCCCTCCCTCTCTTGTGTACGTATATAAGTGTAAGGTCGTTTTCGGTATCGACCACACGACTCGAGGTCCACGAGATATGACTCGCATATCTCTCGTCGTCTTGTACGGGCCGGAAGACCTCGGAGTGTCCGAACATCCTTTCCCTCTGTGTTGGTGTCTGGTAATGTTATGTCCCGTGGCTCACACCACTACTCGTGGGGTTTGGGTAGTCACGACTCCTACTCAGGCCACTTCCCACGTCTCAACAGGAGTGACCACCGAAAGGCACGAGGGAAGAACCAGGAGACTATCAAAGAACTTTCCTGGAGAGATTATTGAGGACGAAGTACTATAAACCAAAAGGTGCAAAGAAGAGAGGTGGTTTATATTTTATGTGGACGTAAGGTCTTTGTAACTTTGTATCTTTCCAGGTGGGGCCTTCTACTCCGTTCTTGTCACCGTGTATCTTCCAGCATGGGATCTCGAGTCTTCTGAGGACCACTACTCGACTCAACAACAAATCAGTGAGTCAGCACAGACTGAGAAACACTGGGGTTCCCGACGTCGTACGGTCCGGAGGGACAGGTAGTAGTCGAGGGCTCGAATGAGTCTGAGTACAGGTGGCCCAGCAACTACGGTAGGTTGGTAGAGTAGGAGACAGTAAGGGAAGAGGAGGACGGCAGTTAGAAAGGGTCGTAGTCCCAGAAAAGGTCACTCAGTCGAGAATAGTCTACCAGTTTCATAACCCTTGAAGTCGAAGTCGTAGTCAGGAAGGTTACGTATAAGTCCCAACTAAAGGAAATCCTAACTGACCAACCTAGAGGAACGACAGGTTCCCTGAGGGTTCTCAGAAGAGGTCGTGATATCGAGATTTCGTAGTTAAGAAACCGCGAGTTCACAAGGAATACCAGGACGAGAGTGTAGGTAACTCAACTCAACCCGCCTCAACTCGACTCGACTAAGAACCCTACCCGACCCTCCTCCTCTTCCTCCTCGACGGCCGTCCTGTTCGCGTAACGATTGAGAGGTCTCCGAGGGGGACGGGTCCAGGCGGCCGAGGGAACCCCGGGTCAGGACTGGAGCGAGCGACAGAGGATAATCCTTCAGACCTCCTCTCTCCGGAAGACCGTACCTTAGTTCAGGTCCTCCTCAGACTCCTCTGATGCTTCCGAAACCTCCAGATGCCGGAGGGGACCCCCTAGCCGTGGTCCAAGACGTGCAGGAGGACGCGGGTCATGGAGGGGAAGACCGGGGCCCTTCCGCGCCACCCTCACTCGGTCGAGAGCGAGACCGGGACCCTGAGGAGTCCTCTCGCCGGGGGCTCGCGGTGTCTGTGGGCCTACACTCTGCCGAGGAAGACGTGCCGGGGTGGGTCACACGAGGAGCGGGGTGGGAGACACCCTCCATGGGACCGCAGGACTCGCGGAGACGTGGGGTGTGCACCACCGTCTCAATCTATGCACAATCTACTTCCGGTCCGTTCGCACGACACTGGGGCAGTCGCTCCGTCGCTCCGGACCGGAGTTCGATGTAGGAATGTGGCACGAGTCGGGAGGGCAGAGGGCCCATTTGGTCCCGTTTGGCCATAGGTGTGTCTTTCGGAGATCCGTCATAAAACTACGCAACCCTCCGTCTCCGAAACCCACCCCGTCCCTTGTCTCTACCCCGACAATCGATTTTCCACTGTTATTGTAAAGAGAAGGAGGCGTTTCTTCATACTCCGGACGACTGGGGAGGGTAGGTCCAAGGAGGGTTAGTCCGGCGAGGGGAGGTCCGGGGACGGTAAACATTTGCGACACCAACACGATTCAGTGAAGTCAGCACAGGTTGAAACTGAGACACTTTGGGATACCTGACATCTGGCGGTCCGAGGAGACAGGTACCCTGAGAGGTCCGTCCTTATGCCCCCACCCAACGGTGAAGGAGGGCGTCCCCTAGAAACGTGGGTCCCTACCTTGGGTGGAGAGAATGGAAAGGACGGAACCGTCCGTCCAAGAAATGGTGATCACGGTGGACCCTTCGGGGACATTTGGGACTTCCCAGACGTTTCGATGTCAGGGACGTATAGGGGTCACGATCAGGAACCGCAGTCTATCACGTAGTGTCCTACCATACCACTCCGTCACTCGTGACCCCCACACCTCAGTCTACCGTGGTCCAAACCTGGATTCTGAATTGGACGTGACGTCCAAGAGTGTCCCTGTACTTTGTCGGTTTCGGAAACTTTCCGGAAGTCACCTCACCTCGGTGACAACAGTACTAAGTATTTGATATGTCTCGGTCCACTTGGACAAGAGAGACGTAGGAGTTACCTAATCAGTCCTAAGAGGTCTCTTTGTCTCGGTCATCCCACAGACACATGTATGTATGTATATATATGTATATACAGATCTCTATATATACATGTGTGTGTGTATACCCCTTCCGTCTACCTCTCTAACTGAAGTCCTAACCCGAGTCCACTAACACCTCCGACCGTTCAGACTTCAGACGTCGCGTCCGGTACGTCCGACCCTGCTCAACGTCGACCTTAGACTTCCGTCACTGACCTTCTTAAGGGAGAAGGACTCCCTCCAATCCCGAAGGGACTATCGAGTCAACCATTTCTTAGACGGACGTTACGTCCTCTGGGACCAAGCTAAGGACCCAACCCTTCGAGGTGACCTCTTTCCTATCTGATGGGTGAGGTCATAAGAACCTGAAGGAAACACCGAGTCGACCATTTCTTAGACGGACGTTATACCCTCTGGACCCAAACTAGGGACCCAACCCTACTAGGTTCCACTTTCCGATAGGCGAGGTCATAGGACCGGACCTCTTAAGTCCCGGTGCCCCAGCGTTCTCACCAGACAAGCCAGGAAGTTGAATAAGCTACTCCGGGTGGGTGTGATACCTCCCATTAGACGAAATGAGTTTCAGACGACTAAATTTACAATTAGAGAAGATTTTTTTTTTTTGTTGGATTTTGGAAGTATCTTTATAGATATTTTTACAAACTGGTTCATGGACCCATCGTACCGGAACGGTTCGACTGTACATTATTATTGGTAGTGGGGGTCATGTGTCCGGGTTCACGTGACTACGTAAGACGGGTCGTCGGAGTGGTTTTTCGTAAGGCTCATGACACCCTGGACTGTACCTGAGGTAAGTCCTCAGAAATAACAGTCTTCTTCGTTTATATCCACTAAGACGGAACCGCAGAACCTCGTGTTCTAACTCCAGTCGTAACGAGGACCCGAAAATCTCGAACGTCCTACACTCCACCTGCGGTCTCGAGAGATCTTGGATAGTTGTGTTACGGGACTTGGTCCACACGACGTTCATGGGTCACAGTACCCTGTCTAGGACCGGGAGGACAAGAACTTTCTGAGTACCGGACCAGGAGTCCACGTAGACCATGGGGGACGTCGTCCGGTCGTGGAGTAAGTTTTGTTGGGACTTTCTGTCTGTGTGTTGGTGTGATAAGAGTTTATGAAATATTGTTGGTCTTTGATGTTGGTAGTTTTACGAAAGCCCCGTCGGGTGAGGTTTTGCGGTTCCGTCCCCGTTGAACCCGACGGTCTTGAGTTTCGGTCTCCGGAGGTCGGAGGAGGTAGGGGAGGACGAAGGTCGGGAGAACGTAGTGTCTAGAAGTAGCAGTTTACAGAGGCACGTGGAGTTGTAATAGTAGAGTAGCAGTTGCCCTTCCAGGCCAAGGACGTTTTGTGGTCATCTTCTCCTAAGTTCAAAATAAACTCCCGAGGTCCGGAGTCCACCCCCTCTACCGGGGTGGTAGAGTCCGTACGGAGGAGGGAGACGAAGAGGGGGTGTAGAGAAGTCACCATAGAAGAGGAGGTCGAAGGTCGGTCCTTCAATTCTCGTTACTCCCCGTCCCTCAGGTAAAGGTAAAGTGAGCTGAGGTATGAGATGTCAGAGGTCTTCCCGAAGAGGACCTATGTCATCTTGACCGAAGAGAGAGACCCCTAAAGATTCTTGCGTACTCACTCTGTCCCCGTTAGAATTTCGAAATAGGTCTACGGGAGTTGTCTCCTACTACTTAATATGGTACTACGTGGGTGGGTACCTTATGAGACGTCGACAAGGTTATTTTCCTTACCCTAGGAAGAGACACCCTAAGTAATAAAATTTTCTCGCTCCAGGTCTCGTCACACATACCACCCGACGGTAAACGCAAACTGTATACGCACGAGTCAACTCAGACTGAGAAACGCTAGGGTACCTGACATCGGACGATCTGAAGAGACAGGGGCCCTAAAAGGTCCGTTCTTATAACCTCACCCAACGATAAAGGAAGAGGTCCTCTAGAAGGGTTCGGTCCCTAGTTTGGACCCAGAGGACGTAACGTCCGTCGAAGAAATGGTGATTTCGGTGGACCCTTATGGTAAACATAAACTATCTAACATATTCATCGACCTCTTATAAAGACCTACTGACATATTCTTTGACCAGTACTATTAACGGAAATCCCCTCCCTTACGTTATCCTTGTTCCTTGTAGTCATCCACTCTGATGGAAAAGAAACATGTAGAAAACCATTGTAAATTTGAAATTTGGTGTACCCAATCGATAAACCCCTAGTAAAACTTTTCTTTGTCGTAATACAATTAAATCGTTCACAAAGAGTAAGGGAATTGCTACTGTGGTCGATTGGAGTAAGGAGTAACGGAGAAGGGGATTTTCATGTAAGGACCCAAACACAAGAAGGACGTATGGGGGTGGGGTCGTCTTTTAGTGGGGACATCAAACAATCGCGACAAGCAATTCCCAACTAAGGGAACCCGGAACCCTTCGTGGGGATTAGGTCGGTTGGTAGAGTACCTACACCCTGGTCTGACCCCCACTAAGACTCTTACTTCGACGTCTCTTACCAGGAGTAGACGGCACGGGAGGACTATCCCCACCCCGTGTAGTCTCGGTCTCGTGGGTTCTCCCCCTTCTTGACCAGTTTCCTTTTAGTGGGCCTGGGGCGCAAATCCCACTCCTACTTCCGTTTCCAACTCTTTTCCCCCTCGACCTTACACCTCCTACGGGGCTCCGGTCTGTAGACCCCTCCCTCGGTGTGTGACCTCGGACAGTGTCTCCCGGGCTCACAGTAAGGTTTACAAGACGGAGGAAGTCAGTCAAGTCTAGTCAGCGAGTCAGTGCAGGTTGAGAAACGCTGGGGTACTTGGCGTCGTGCGGTCCGGAGGGACAGGTAGTGGTCGAGGGCCTCAAATGGGTTTGAGTACAGGTAACTCAGCCACTACGGTAGGTTGATAGAGATTCGGGGACTTTTACTACTACTCCCCGAGAAGTCGACGTCTAGACACTTTGACGATCCGACATTCTCCACAGACGACCCTGACCCACGGCTTCACACAAATCATCGTAAGGGAGGTCAAGTACAGGTGGACCTCGGATAAACTTTGATCTCAGACACGTCTACACTAATTGATTCCGACATTCGACTTCAGTAGGACCTAAACCCCACACGGGAGCTAGGTTTACCATCCACAGGAATGTTCTACTCTCCCTGTGTCTCTACGTGTCTTCTACCTCCGTCGCTACGTCGACGTTCACGTCCCTGGAGGCCGCAACGCCCCTCGGTGGCCCTCGGTCCTTTTCCGTCCCTGTCAAGAGGGGATCTCGAAAGTCTCCCTCGTACCGCCCAGTTGTGGTGTTGACCCGGAAGACCCTCTTATTTAAAAACAACAAAATTCGGGGACTCAAACACCATTAAACAATGTAGTCAGGATCCTTTGGTTATGTCCATGACCCTACTTGCTCCTTCTCTTACGTCAACGGGAGAAATGTGTGGGACATGGTTCCGGACTTAGGAGGACGTACTCCTGTGAACCCGTCGAACAAGTTCTGTGTCTAAGGACCCCGGTGTAGAGTGTTGTGACTTACCTTTAGAACTCACACCCCTGTAGTCCTTAAACGTAAGGTTACTCGAGGGATCCACTCAGTTCAGACTCGTGGACACGAAATGTACTCGAGGTCAGGACGGTCAAGAAAGAAAGGACGATACACATTTCATTACTTCACCCCTTTTGTTTCTGGTAGGGTAGGTAGACGAGAGTTTCGGAACCATTTCACTGGACTGAAGTGACACAGGTCTCTTTCCCTGAGTCACCAGTCCCGACCGTCGGTTCCCAACCACCCCCGACGTCTCTCGTTTGACGTCCTTTCCCGGAACCGAGGTTCACCAGAGTCGTCTCCCTTCACTTCCCACTCGTCCTTTTCCCGGTGTGACTTTTCGAAGGGACTAATAAAACCCTGTAAAAGTAGTGATAGTGCATGGAAAATTTTATTTGTCGGTATAAAAACGATTTAGTCACCCTTTTAGGTACGGAGACGTAGACTTTCCCCGACAGAGGAACCGTCGAGTACTTATTGGGGGAGGGAGGTACCTTTGAAGGTCCTTACCTGGAAGATTGGTTCTGGGGGTGTTACGTACAGTGACACCCGACGTGTCAGTCGAAAAACCTTCGTCTTTAATTATAGGAAGTTTTCGACTGTCGTTTGTAATGGGGTCCCAGAGTCTTTTACTACTTGATCAAGTCGGAGAGTCTTTCCGTAGTTCCTTAGTGTGTACATCCTTCCGGACGGTTCTCGGTCCGGAGACTCCAGACCAGGGACGGAGTTCCGAGGGTCCGAGCCTACACGGGACTTCTCGTAGGGAGACGGAGAAGGGACGAAGGGACCTGTAAGAGGAAGGTGTTCTACGTAATCTGATTTCAGTTGATAGGTACCTTCCTGCAGGGGGGCACGATACTTGACCCCCTCGACGTCGGGCACGAGGGGAGGTCTCGGGTGGTAGGCTCCCCTCTGCTCGGTTCCGGACTGACGTGGGACGAGGTAGGATGGACAAACTGGACTCACAATTGTGTCGTTTCCGGAAACTTTTTTAGCTACTAGACGTGCATCTCGACTTTGAATAGGAGCCCTCAAAAACTCAACGTCTGTCGGTCGTGCCTTGATTCCCGTCTTTCCTCCTTCTTTGTCGTCAATCTTAGGATTGAAAAATGGAGATGAAACAACAACGACAAGTCCGTGATTCAGCACAGACTGAGAAACGTTGGGGTACCTGACGTCGTACGGTCCGAAGGGACAGTAAGTGGTAGAGTGTCTCAAACGAGTTTATGTACAGGTAAGTAAGCCACTACGGTAGGCGGTAGAGTAGGAGACAACGGGCGAAGAGTAGGACGGGAGTCAGAGACAATCCCTGGTTTGTTGCCAGAGATCCTGGACTCAGTACAAATAGTCTTTCTCTGTCCTATACGCGAGTAGGACGGACCGGTTAGTACATTGCGGTCGATGAGGACTCTGTTTCTTGACGGACATATATTCGGCGGTATGAGGAAACAAGCGCCGAGAACAGTCTAAGGGAACACACCCTACTCTGAACCCGGGATCGCGCGATCCTTATTTGTTTGAGGGAAGAACGCAAACGTTATGACACCACCTGAACGAGAGAGTCAGTCAAGCCTCTATGCCCGAGCCTCGTATTGTTAGAGGTGGAGACGAACGTGGGAGATTTTTATAGACCTAATGTTACTGTTGGTTTGTGAAACTTCGTGCGTCGAGTTGGGAGGTCACCGGGTCTCGGAAGACACCTTCCAAACGTGTCGGGGTCAAGGTCGGAGTACAGACCTTCGACGACCCTTTCGTTCTGATGTCCCTCCGACCGGGTACCCAGGATCAAGTCACAAGACTCGACACCGGACCCCTTGTTCCTCGTTCTAAAGGAGAGGCGGGTCAGTCCGAGACGAGGGAGGGCACCGACGAGTCCGAGTCCTTCGTGTCCCGTGCTAGTTCAAGTCAGGGAACTGTACGGAGACGAGTCCTCCAGATTGCACTTTGCGGTCGGGACCGCGTCTGCCTTCCGACGGGACTTCTAAGAAAAGGACGACAAAGGACCCTGTTCCCCTCTTCGGATGGTTCCTGACACTTAGTCCGGACCTGTCGACCACCACGAAACTGGAGCGAAGGACGACCTTACTCCGGAGTGTCAGTCGAACCCTTGGGACCGTCGTTGGGAGACGGAAAGACCCCTTTCTTTCTTTTTTTTTTAAAAAAAAGGGGGATTAACCAACAAAAGATAAGGTGGTCGTCCCACTCCTCAATTGTTTTAATAAACGGTTCATGTGAAACCGGTGAAAAGTTGGTTTAACACAAGTGTCGGGTTCGGGTTGTTTCTCTATCGTTACAGACAGAGGTCGGCCAAAGTCGTTTTAGTTTGATGTCTCGGCCCTTCTCAGTGGTGCCTTTTAGCGAAGCTCTAAAACCCGTTGAGACCGATCCGACCCCCACCCCCTCCCCCACCGTCGACTCAACGTTTACGACTGTAGAGTAGACGGACGTCCGGCGGTCCCGAGACCCGACCTCGGTGTCCGGAGTCTTTCTTACCTCTACAAGAAACCCTAGTACTCTTGTACTTACAGTGGAGTAAGGGTTCCGTCTTTCGATGTACAAGAACGAAGAAATTTATTTATTTTTTTTTCAATAAATAAACCGACACACCCAGAATGATCGTCGTGCGTTCTAGATCAAGGGACTGGTCCCTAGTTAGGGCCCGGGGACGAAACTTTCATACCTCAGAATTGGTGACCTGTGAAGAAAAATTGGTCCATAGACTCCCCCGAAACGAACATCCAACATTCTGGTGTCGAAAAGTTTCATCGTTCCTTTAAAATCAGGATTTGAGAGAGAAAGACTCTTTTGTGTTGAGACACACACACACACACAAATTTTTTTTGTTCGACGAAGAACAAAATTTTAGAGCGGTCTACGAGAAGACTGAAGTTCCCCAGTAGGGAGGAAGATGTAGGAAGGGTAGTCGTGACACTTTTGTCGAAGAGGGGAACACGTCGAGTCTCTGAGACAGTGAGTGGGGTTCCGAGTCCGTACCCCGGACAAAGGTACAACCGGGTGGAGAGTTGGTCTGACTGACGACATTGGAGAGTTGTGGAGAGACACAGGTGGAGAGTTTGGTCTGACTGACGACATTGGGTGGGTACCGGTCGAGTGGGGTCCTCTGTCAAGTTTGGTGGATCTCAACTGTTGAGACCGACTACATAGAGTCGGGACCTAGTGTTGCCTTCTTGACAGAGACGACTTCTTTGGGGTCTCTTCTAGGAGGGGTCCCGTTACCGTGTTAGGATCTTGGTCGGAAAAGACTTAGTGTCCTTTTTCACCTAAAGGTTCTTGAAGGTGACTTAATACGAGGGGAGACTCTCCGACGTTCCCTCTCCCAGGATTTGTGGGGTTGTCCCTGTGTGTGTGTGTCAGAGTATGGGGAGGAGTGGACCCCGATCTACACGGACCTCGAAGTGAAAACAGGTCCCTTAAACGGTGTAGCTTCCGTAGAAGTTTTTCCTAGACTTTCTTTGGTGTTTTGAAGTGCACAGTCTTTAGACGGTGTGAGACTACAAACGAGAACCAACGGTTCCCTATCTTTCAGAGGGATGGGGGACAGGGGTTTCCCTACGTACAATTTCGACTCCGGGTTTGGGTCCCAGAGACGAACCACTGGAAATGTCCCCTACTTATAATTCAAGAACTGGTGGGTCTTTTTTGACGGTTGGGGTCTCGCACCGACTCTCCACCCCTTCGTGACCCCTGGTGCCAGAGGAGAAAGATTTCTCCCACCCTCGAATCCACCGTCTCCGTTGTCGGCCTCCACTCGGAGACAAATGTACCCTTTCCCGAGTAGATGTGGCGGGTTCCCTGTCTGACTCGGGTCCTAGGCGTTAGATCGTCAAAGTACGATCCCCTTGTCTCTAATTCCCCCGACCCCCCTATCCAACGTCTCTCGGGTGAGGGTCCCACCTATACGGTGTCAGTTGAGCGAGGGAGGGTGCAGGGACGGGGTTGGAGTGAGGTGGAACCCTCAGGGAACGTCAGTGTGGTCAGTGAACCCCACGAACTATTTTTGTCTAAGACTCGGTAGGGGAGTTTCTGAGTCTAAGTCACCCAGATCTCATTATCGGTTCGCGGACGGAAAATTGATTTGAGGCGAACTCTTCAGACCTCCCAGTTGTTATTTGATCTCTGGTTTCCCGTCTCTAAACTTTTTTTTTTTTTTTTTTTCTTATACACTACTTCCTACGTTAGGAATCTCGTCCTTAATCCGTAGGACCTATCCAGGAGGGTGTACGACCCGGAACGGACACTTGACCTTCCTGACCCACTCCACTGTCATCAAAAGGTACGGGCCCAGGACCACAGATCCTTTGGGGGGTCTCTTACCCCGTAGGTCCCGACAGATGACCTCGTATCTTTTTCGATTTCTTAAGGTCTTTTCGGAGACGAAGTAACTGATGAAGTTTCCATTTCGGAAACATCTAGTGTTGTTTGACACCTTTTAAGAATCTCTACCCTTATGGTCTGGTGGAATGGACGGAGGACTCTTTGGACATACGTCCAGTTCTTCGTTGTCAACCTTGACCTGTACCTTGTTACCTGACCAAGGTTTAACCCTTTCCTCATGTAGTTCCGACGTATGACAGTGGGACGAATAAATTGAACATACGTCTCATGTACCCTTTACGGCCCGACCTACTTCGTGTTCGACCTTAGTTCTAAAGACCCTCTTTATAGTTATTGAAGTCTATACGTCTACTGTGGTGGGAATACCGTCTTTCCTTTCTCCTTAATTTCTCAAAGAATACTTCCTCATTCTCCTCTCACTTTTTCGACCGAATTTTGAGTTGTAAGTTTTTTACTTCTAATACCGTAGACCAGGGTAGTGAAGTACCGTTTATCGACCCCTTTGTTACCTGTGTCATTCTCTGAAATAAACCCCCCAAGGTTTCGAGGTCATGAAACCGGTGGAGTACGTTTTTCAACTGAGTAACCTTTTCTGAGACCACGACTCTCCCTAACCTCCGTCCTCCTTTTCCCCTACTGTCTCCTAGTCTACCGACCTACCGTAGTGGCTGAGCTACCTGCACTCAGACTCACTTGAGGCCCTCAACCACTACCTATCCCTCCGGATCGTACGACGTCAAGTACCCCAGCGTTTCTCAACCTGTACTGACTCACTGACTTGACTTGACTTGACTTGACTTTTAGTCACGTCTCCCACTGACGTTGGTACTTTAATTTTCTGTGAACGAGGAACCTTCTTTTGGATACTGTTTGGATCTGTCGTCTCTGTAATGAAACGGTTGTTTCCAGGCAGATCAGTTTCGATACCAAAAAGGGTCTCCCTACACACTCGACCTGTTATTTTTTCTGACGACTTCTTGACTACGAAAGATTGACACCACGACCTCTTCTGAGAACTCTCAGGAAACCTGTGGATCCTCTAATTTGGTCAGACAAAATTTCCTTTAGTTGGGACTTATAAGTAACCTTCCTGACTACTTCAACTTCGAGGTTACGAAACCGGTGGACTATGCTTCTCGGTTGAGTAACCTTTTTCTGGGACTACGATTCCTTCCTATCTTCCGTCCTCTTCCCCTGTTGTTTTCTACTCTACCAACCTACCGCAGTGGTTGAATTACCTGTACTCAAACTCGTTTGAGGTCCTCTGTCACTTCTTGTCCCTTCGGACCGCACACGTCAGGTACCCCCAGTGTTTCTCAGTCTATACTGACTCACTCGTTGTTCCCGACAAGGGGGTCGTAGTCTCCGTAGACCTCCAAGAGACCGAGCTTCTGAGGGGTCTCTCTGTGGCCTGTAGAGGAATTTCTTTGGTGGGTGACTCCTTACAAACTTTTCAGTCCCGTTTCGTCCCGCCACCACGGTACGTTCGACTTACAGGACGTCTCGTGATCTATTCGTCGTCTCTTCGTTTCTCAGCGGGCGGGGTGATCTCGTCCCTCCTCTCTACGCCGGGGTTCACCCTCGTCGTCGGAAGGCCCGACAGGATTAAGACTTTCTCGTCGCCTCCTCGGGTGAAACTAGAGTCGCGAGTCGATGGCGATTGCGGGTGGTCGCGAGGTGAACCGACTGGTACCGGCCCCAATTGTCGAGCTTGAGGCTCGTAAATGTCATTTCCACACCCATGGAGGTGAGATAATTATGAGACGCCCCACCCTCCCTTGACTCCCACCTTTAAAGACCTCTACAAGGAGGGACTACGAATTCTTTTTCGGTCTCCGTCAGAAAAGAGAACGGACTTCCTCTCCTACATACCTGCACTCTGAACCTGACATTTCTTTGGACTCGTGGCTTCTTAACTACTAAAACTTGAGACCACAGCCTCTTCTGCGGACTCACAGGGAACCTGACGTGCCTCTAGGTTGGTCAGGTAGGATTTCCTTTAGTCAGCACTTATAAGTAACCTTCCTGACTACGACTTCGAATTTGAGGTTATGAAACCGGTGGACTACACTTCTTGACTGAGGAACCTTTTCTAGGACTACGACTCTTTCTAACTTCCGTCCTCCTCTTTCCCTACTGTCTCCTACTTTACCAGCCTACCGTAGTGGTTGGGTTACCCGTACTCAAACTCATTTGAGGCCCTCAACCACTACCTGTCCCTCCGGACCGCACGACGTCAGGTATCCCGGCGTTTCTCAACCTGTGTCGACTCGCTGACTTGACTTGACTTGACTACGTCTCCTCCTCCTTATTATTGAACTAACGATGACCGGCGGTAAGGTGTTAATATGGGGCACGCCATTTACCCCTCCCGCCCTTTCCACTCTACGGTCGGGACTCTCCTCCGTCTCGTCCCTCTTCCTTTCTTGGCTTAGATGCCGGTGTACCGGCCCTCTGCATCGCCTTCAGGAGGACGGTGCGTCCGGGAGGGCCCACCCGTCTCATGTAGTGAAGAACCAAATTACTCGCTCACGAACTTCGACTTTTTTAGGCTCACCTATGTCGGAAGATTCGGCAGAGAAGACATTAGGGTACCTTTCCGGTCCTTCCATTGTCCTCTTTTTATTTACAAGAGACCAACACGTATATACAGCCCTTTTAGTCTTTGCAAGACGCGGTCGTAGCTGTCGTGGAGGTCCACCGACACCCTTGGGACGATTGAAGGGGCCCGCAGAGGTCCGTCCACTACCTCAGTGAGGAAGGATAGGTGGGAGGTAGAGTGGGAACCCAACCGAGTGGAGGAGTCCCCACCTCTGGTCGCTCGTCGACCGGGGGACCGACAGTTGGGGCGACAGGAAGTACGACGGGAGTCCCGTCCGGCCGAGACGTGTCCTGGGGTGCTCCGACGAGACACGGACGAGGGTACGGACGTTCTCCTACCAGAAGGAGAGGAGGCTCTCCCAGACGGTGTCTACCCTCTACCGGCGCCTGTGCTACCCCTCGCAGTGGAGGAACCTCCTCTACTAGGACAAGGACTAGTCTTTCAGGTAGCAGACGAACATTTTCGACTCCATGGACGTTGGCTTTTCCGTCACTGGGGGTCTGGACTTGGGTCACCGGGTTCCAGGGGGTTGGGCGCCGCCGAGGAATCCTAGGGCACCACCCCTTCCCCCCGCCACTTCTCGTGTCCGGAACGAGGCGTGACACCAAGTGGTCCCTGAGTCGGAGTGATCAGGGACGGTCGGGACTGGGATCGTCACGTCTCGGTCGAACCCCCGGTACCCGCTGAATCAAAACACAAAACCCCAGGGAAGGATTCAGGAGGGTCGCGGGAGACACTTCGAGTGACGGGCTGTCTTCTCTCCTACTCTCCGTCCCGTCCGACTGAGAGAGTGGTCCCCTTGTACCGAAGCTTAAATCTCGGGCCCTTATACGTCTGTACCATACTCGAGCGAATTTAAACCTTCGACACCTCATTCGGAGAAAGACAACCCTGTTGAGGAGGTTCGGGTGTATGTACCTACACAAGTCGGAACTCAAACGTCTCCTCGTCACTTATCGTGTCTCTTCCGTTACCGTTGGGTGAGGTCATGAGAACGGACCTCTTGGGGTACCTACCTCCTCGGACCACCCGACGGCAGATACCCCAGCAATTCTCAGTCTGTGCTGACTCGCTGAAGTGAAAGTGAAAAGTGAAAGTACGTAACCTCTTCCTTTACCGTTGGGTGAGGTCATGAGAACGGACCTTTTAGGGTACCCGCCTCCTCGGACCACCCGACGGCAGATACCCCAACGATTCTCAGCCTGTACTGACTCGCTGAAGTGAAAGTGAAAAGTGAAAGTACGTAACCTCTTCCTTTACCGTTGGGTGAGGGCACAAGAACGGCCCTCTTAAGGTCCCCGCCCCCTCGGACAACCCGAAGACAGATACCCCAGCGTGTCTCAGCCTGTGCTGACTGCGCTGAATCGTCGTCGTCGTCGTCACTTGTCGTCCACCTTAGACCCGATCGGTAAGTGACGAAGGGAACGAGGTTCTGGTCATTACGACATCCCCACCCCTCCGTAAAATCGGGAGTTTAGGGGGTGTCACAGTGGGGTCTATTTCAGTCAGACTCCTTTGTGTCACGTGCACGACACGTTTACACCAAAGTTCTGATAAAGAGATCGGGGAGACGGTCGGGGTGGGAGCTCGGGAAGGATACACCTTTAGACCTCCCGGGCACTGAGTCCCGGACGTCCCACGAGGGCGACCTCGTGAACAGGGGAGGGGGTGCCCGCGGTCCGGAAAGTGTGGCAAGTTTAAGGTTGTCCAGACCGTCGTGTCACTGCCTCCTCACACTCTCGAGGTGAAAAAAGAGGAGAAGGAGGAGGTGGAGGAGTAGGAGAAGGAGGAGAAGAACCAGAAGGAGGAGGAGGAGGAGGAGAAGAAGAAGGAGGAGGTGTAGGAAAGGCCGACGGAGCTTCCTCGTGGTTCACAGGCTCGGAAAGGCTACTTGAAATAAACTGTGGTCTGACCCCTCCTTCATCTTTGTTCTGTAAATGTCTGATTAAAGGAAGTACTTGTAGTTCTGATTTGTAAATTTGCGTCAAAATCGTATAAAATATATACAATATAGATACGTATTCACCCGAAGGCGCTACCGAGTCACCGTTTCTTAGGTGGACGGTTACGTCCTCTGTGTTCTGTGTGTCCAAACTAGGGACCCAGTCCTTCTAGGGGACCTCGACCTTTACCGTTGGGCGAGGTTACAAAAACGGACCTTTTAGGGTACCTGCTACCTCGGACCACCCGATGTCAGGTACCCCAGCGTTTCTCAACCTGTACTGACTACCGGGTTCGTACGTCTGTTGTACCAGGAGAATGGGATGGATGGGATGGGATGTATACATATTTATGTAATACTGGTTCACTTCAAATAGGATCCTTATATTCTACCAATAGGTTCGAAACTTTTAGTTAGTCACATCAAATGGTATAGTTGTCTGATTTCCTTTTTATAATTAAAGTTATACACGTCTTTTCGTGAACCGTTTTAAGTTGTAAGTAAGTACCAAAAATTTTTGAGAGTCGTTTGATCCTTATCTTCCCTTAAAGAAGTTGGACTATTTCTCGTAGATATTTTTCGGATATCGATTGTCGTATGAATCATCATTTTCTAACAAATAGACGGTTCTAGTCCTTGTTCTCTTTCTACAGGAGAGAATGGTGAAGATAAGTTTTAATACGACCTCTAATATCGGGTAGGGTATTCCACTTGATTTCTTTACTTTCCACATGGCTAACCTATCCTCCTTTATTTTGACAGAAACGGCTGTTACACTAATAGATACGTCTTTTAGGGTTTCTTGGATTTTTATACACCGGTCTTGATTCTTCCTTCGTTCCAAAGTCTTATGTTTCAACTATATGTTTTGGGTCATCATAAGACATATGATCGTTACTTATTGACCTTTAACTTTAAAATTTTTCATCGTAAATGTCATCATGGGTTTTGGTACCAATTTATAAACCCAAATTTGATTTTCGGGGTGGATTTTTTCTTTCGTTATTTAACCTGAAGTTTTAAGACGAGAAGTCTTCGATCAAAATTCTCTTACTTTGTCATACTGTGTTAAACCTTTTGGTTCTGAACATGGGTCTTAGAGAAGTATGACTATCCTTATTAGGGGTTCCGTAGTCTAACTCAATTTTTCGTTCACGTGGTCTTCTTTGTATCCTCCCCAGAGTCGGAGAGTGACAGAGAGAAAGACAAATTAAAGTCTCACCTTCTTCAGAAAGACTGATAAGTGTATTGTAGTCCACGGTAACATCTATCTGTCTAATCTGAAGTAAAAACGTACCTGTTTTGTTTTTTGTCTTTACGACTTTATCATTTTGTTGGTTGGTTCCATACTAACAAACATTAGATATACGATCTTCCTGTCGACTAAAGAGTAATATGGATTTCACGAAGATGGTGATTTATTCTTTTTCTGGTGGTTGGCTTGTCCTTTTACCCGTTTTTTATCCATTTTTTTTCGAAGGTCCTTCCCTTCATGTTTACTGGGACTTGTTTCCGTGAATTCGAATGAGTATTAAATTAATTAATTAAATTTTATATCATTGATATTTTACGTTAGTTAGATCAGGAGATGACCATGGTGTCAAAATTAATAACGTCCAAATATTATTAGATCACTTTTTAGAAGGGATTAATTATACTAAGATTTTCTTTAAATCGGTGGGTGTACACCCACTATGTTCATAATTATTCTAAAATCATACACTATCACAAGTATACGATTTAGTCCTCCCTCTCGTACCGCAGACATTATTTACCCCCCACCTCAGTTATCGATTGCAGACGGAGTGACTCTAGTAGAGGGTCCGACTAAAGATCGACCCCGGTCAGACTAAACATTTTATACCGGTGTTTATGGGACGGTGCATATGAGTTATGTGTGTGTGTGGTGAACGGAGGTGTACTGGTTTGTCACGTCTAATACTAATATCCACTAATGTAGGAAGCATTATGAAAAGACATAAGAGTGTCACAGATGTTACACTTAAATTAATTTAGTAAAAAGAGGACTAATAAAGGAAATCCTATATCATATGTAAGCGACAAAATTTTTTGACGTTTATGTCTTTTCGCGTCTCTTCTGTTATATTCTTTAGTCATTGTGGCGGGGTTTGCTCCCCTTGTTGGAGTGAACCGAAGGCGTCCAACAACCCTCTGACTAGTGTTCGGTGCACGTCAGGGGAAAAGTCTCACTCATTTTGACAAATGTGTATATGAGCCCGCGTAGGAACCTCCGACCAGATTCGAGTGTGGCACGACCCTTGTGGGACCGCGGTGGTCTCCACTACTCCCGGGCCGGTGACACGGGTCTCAGGTCCGGCGCGAACCTCGTCGACGCGTCCCATTCCACCGCGCCCCGGACCCGGTCGGAAACTCTCGTGTCGTTTCTGCCTCCGATGTTTCACGTACAGTTTTCCACACTCGCAATTTACAGGGTGCACTCTAGTGTCTTCGCACTCTCTCTGCAATGAGTCCGTCGGAGAGAACAGACTCACGCGACAATATTTGCTCCAAGGGGAAAGTCGAGGGGAAGGGGAACGTCTTGGGCGTACATGATGAAAAGGGAAAGAAGAGACTGTAGGAAAAATTGAAAAGAATCCAAGGACACTTCGATCTTTCATCCGTCTCTAAATCTAAAGGGAATAGAAGAATACATAGGAAGTCATTTTGGTAATCCATTCAAAAAAATTTTTCGATATCATGATATACTTATGACACTAGAGTAAAGAGATGTTTTATTATACGTTTTATTTTTTTTACTCCTATAAGAAATACCAAATGTACCTAAAAGAAACTCACCACTCTATTCATGAAAGTACCAGAAAAAGCCCATGAAGACAAGAAAAACTGTAAAAGACAATTATTCACCCTAATGAAAATATAAGTCCTTTTTAGGTTATGTACACTAATCCTATTTTGTCTCTGCTCTTGAGAGGTCGTGTTTCGACAAGATTTATCTATTCGTCACGGAGAGTGAGACAAGACGTAAGACCTCCCCTCCCACCCGACAGCTCGGTGTCGTCTTGGCACCGTCTTCTCGCCGTACAGGACCCAGAGGACCACGAACCCCCAAAATGGACCCCAAAGACCTCATGTACGACCGTATAAGAAAGAACCGGAGGAGATTCGACAAACGTAAGGGTAGGAGGTCCAACTTTCTAGGATAATTCCTCAACTTCCGTTCCCAGTGTGTACTATTTCAGCCCTGAACCAGGTCAGAGAGGACGGAAAGACCTGACACACCTGGTACCCACCAACGACTCGGGTGGGTCCAAGTCACAATCCCCAGTTCTCGGGTCAAAGTGGAGAGAAAAATCTACCCTCTCCCTCTCCCTGTCCCCTTCTCGAAGAACTCGGCCGGGAAGAGTCAGTTCCGTACCTCTCGTGGGGCAACTCTTAAGTCGAAGGTGACTGAGTACTTTGGGGTTACAGGTCGGACTTACGGTTTCTTCCCTCTGTCGAAGACGGGAAACGAAAGCTCAACCTGTCGGGACCAGGTGAAGAGACCGGAGAGTTCCCCTCCAGTCTGTGGACCCTTCTTTGAGGAGAACGAGTGTGTCGGGCGACTACAAGCAGGTAGGACGGTCTGGGATTTGAGTGACTCCTGTCCCCGTACCTAGAGTAACATGGGGACCGGGTCTACGTCACGGACCGTGTATCATCCGAGAGTCATTTATATACAAGTGAACCGAATGGGGTTAGAGAGACAAAAGTTGTCTTTTTTGGTTGGTCGGGATGTGACCCTCCGTCTCCCCACCGTCCATAGCGAATGGAAAGTCGAAATCGTCTAATAGGTTTCAAACAAGGTCAAGGACTTATGCTAAGAAGCGGAATAAGTTTTGAACGGTGACTCCTGTCTCTGTCTGTCACGCCTCTTCGGTCGGAGGGGGGCGTCTCAACCAAAACACCTGTGCCTTCGGGGAAAGGACCGGACTTCGGTGGGGGTGGAACCCACACTTCAGACAGAAACTGTAGCAGCTGTCTTTCCCATCCTCGATCAAGACTCGGTGTCTTCCGTGGTGTAAATGAAACATAAGACCCTTACCAAGAGTGTCTTTATGGTTTCGTAAACCTTTGGTAATCCGACACAAGTCGTCTGTCAATCCCGACGTTTGCTGATATCTGCGCGACACTTCAACCCTACCTGTTACAGACATCTCCGTCGTGTTTCGGGGGAAGAGGGGGGTAATTGAAGACGAGTGAAGCGTGTCACACGATGTCCGTCCAATTGCCATTTACATGATCAAATCATAATCATTTACATGACGACGACGACGACGACGATTCAGCGAAGTCAGCACAGTCTGAGCCACGCTGGGGTATCTACCGTCGGGTGGTCCGAGGGGGCAGGGACCCTAAGAGGTCCGTTCTCATGACGTCACCCCACGGTAAAGGAATTGCGTACTTTCACTTTTCACTTTCACTTCAGCGAGTCAGCACAGGCTGAGAGTCGCTGGGGTACCTGACGTCGGGTGGTCCACGGAGGCAGGTACCCTAACAGGTCCGTTCTCATGACCTCACCCCACGGTAACGGAAGAGGGTCATTTGCATGATCAATCATTTTTATGTTTTTTCATAAAAACACACGGTCTACGTATGTAAGATCAACTGGATTTCAGAATAGTTTACGAGACAGTTCAACTTGATACTTAAAGGACAGGACGTTTTTATCTTAGTGTTCGTAAAGGAACGAGGGAAGAAGGGAAAGAAGTGGTGACCTATATTGTAATAAGTTCAGTTTTACCATTGACGTTCTAAAATGTTGTTACTCTTTGCGACTTATAACACATAATAAGTCTGGCGGGTCACGGACACTCCTCAGGGTCTGGAGTCCGTACGTGTTCCCGTTTGTCGACATACGAGTTGGACCCCAGTGTCTCATTTGTTTTGACGGGCCGAAAGTCCGGCTACTGTAAGATTATCCCTTCCACTCGCACCTCTGTTGGTGAGTAGTGCGTCTTGTGTGTTGTCGGGGAGAATTGCCCTCTTAAGCCATTCGCGGCGTCTCCTGGCACCCTCGCGGGACGTCCCCTCCACCTCCTTGTGGGGGGAGGACCTCCCGGGCTGACTCGGGGTGACTACACACCTTTCCTCTGACCTCCCGCTGATTTCCATGCGGTGAGACGTCTGGGTACCACTGAACTCTAGGTCGTCTGGTGCCCCTAGAGCCTGACGAAGAAATCTCGTCCCGGGGACGGCAGGATGTGGTAGACGACCGGGGGCAGGGCCCGAGTCTTAATGTGGTAACCCAGTCGTTCCTGAGACAGGTGAGCCCTATGGACCCCGGCTGCCCGACCGGCTTGGGGTCCAAACCCTCCGCTCCTGAAAGGTCGGGAGACCAGATCCTGTCAGTGGACTCAGGCGCGTCGTACCGGTGGGGTACGGGTGGAACGTCAGACTGACGCAGTGGACCCGGTCTTGTCTCGGTGCATCCGGTCCACGACAAGTGACTTTGAGACATAGATGTTGTAAAAACCGTCCGACTAAAAGAATCCTGGAAACAGACTCAACTTAATACAGGGGGATTTTTTTCTGCACAACTTCAAGATTGGGGTCCGGACACTCGCACTGGAATAAACCTTCGTCCCGGAAAGAGCTCCATTAGTTCAGTTGCACTCCAGTACTCCCACCCGAGATTGGGTCATACTGGTCACAGGAATATTTTCCCCTTTAAGCCTGTGTCTCTGTCTGTGTGTGTCACTGACCTCACTGCGGAGACATTCGGTCCTTTCCGGTTCCTAACGGTCGTTTACGGTCTTCGGTCTTCTCCGTCCTTCACAAGAGGGGATCCCGTCAGTCTCCCTCGGTCGTGGACCTAAAACTTGGAGATCTCCGATCTGGAGACTCTGTAAAGACAACAAGATTCGGTGGAGCACATACCATAAAACAAAACTGTCGGTGTCTTTTGATCATGCTGGAACGACGGTGTGTACAGACTTAGAGTGAGAACATTCCGTTTAGGAAAGACGTACCTGTGGTGTGTACGTTTTAAGTCACAAGAGGGAGGTCGTCCTCGCGTTTCCTTCCTGTCCTGTCTTCTATAAACTAAAGGTCCGACGAGGGACCGACACGGTAGGGTCCGTTTATCAGATTGAAAGACCTCGGAGTAAAACGAGGAGACGTCTCACTCCCACTCTACTTGTCTCAACCCTCCTTATTTACTCCACTACGTACCCCTTTGCTATGAGCGTAAGATTTGGTGGGTCCTGGCACGATACAAAAAGTACGAAAAAGAACAATTTGAGGTGTCGTCCGGAGTCTTTCGGCACTGACCACAGGGACAAATTGGCCACAAAATTGACTTCGGATCACTCCTTGGATGGAGTACACCGGACTACGGTGAATTGTCGGTCCGAGAGGTGATGGTGTAGTACTCCATACTTAAAAGTCCCCACGTCTCCCAAAAGGAGATCTAAATGAAGGTGAGGAATGACGGTCGGGGGTCATGGACAAAAAAAGAAGTCAGCACGACGGACAGAGACGTATGAAGAAGTGACCGGTCACTGTCCCCGGAACCCCAACAACACGTGGGGACCTACGTACAGTGGGCCCCTGTGTCTCGTCTCAACAAGACCTGTCCGAGAAACGACTCTCCGGGCCTACACCGGATCAGACGTCGCCCGTCGATTCCGCGCCGAGAGTCCGAAATCGGCGCACGTCGTCGTCTGTCTCGTGGCACTCCGCGGGTGTCGACCCACAGCCCGTCTCCTCGTCGCGAGGGGTTAGGGAGTGGGGGGGGTGGGAAGATCTCCTCGTCCACCCTCGAGACAACTCTAAGAAGGACGGGGGGAACCTAGGCCCGTATTCCCGTGAACCCCGTGGAAGGAGACAAAAGGTGTCTCCGAGACCGGGACACGGGTGACCACCACCCCCCACCACGAGAAGACAAGTGGACGAGACCTTCGTCGTGGTCGGGTCTGCCTTTGGGTGTCAACGTCCCGTTGCCCGACCAGGTCTCTCTACCTGCCACCTTTCTCCCGGACCGGACCTAGGGGTTTGGACCGGAGAGGGACCGTCGACCGTCCAGGACAGACTTAAGGTCAAGGGAGACAATTTCTCCCACTCCCCGGAACTCCGATGGTGCTGAAGGGGGTGTAACCTCTGGAGGACTGACGAGGGAGACCACTATAGTTGAGGTAGGAAGGTAGTGGTGGGCTTGGGTGCGCTTGGAAGACACGAGGCGGTCTCTGTGGTTAGTCGTCATGTCGTCGGGTCCTTCCTCTTTCCGTCTTAATTCTAGTCCTTTTCTGTTTACGAATGGACCTCTCAGGACGGTGGATCCCTTTCTGGACCAATCACGTACTTTGGACTCCCTGTGTGTACGCGGACATCACCCCCCATACGAAACCCCTCTCCCTCAACACACACAACGTCACCCTTACGTCCCAGGTCCGTCGTCGACCTCTGAGTGGTGCCGGGTACTCTCCCTACCCGTAACCACACCGACCGAGTGGGCCGGAGAGCCGCCCAGTAAAGGGAGGACTCCGGTCCGAACAGACGTCGCCCATCCATCCCGGGCCTCGTCTGTCTCGTGACACTCCACAGGAGACGCCCGGCGACTGGGTGGGCTCGGCGTCGGGAGCCCCCACCTCGAGGTCCGGTCTGGGGTGGGACCGAGGTGTCAGAAAGGTACACACCCTCAAAAAGGAGGGATGGGAGGCCAGGGGTATGGAAACTCCGACACTCTAGTCTTACCCTCATTTGTCGGAAGGACTCCGACGGTTTCTCGGGACGGTCCCACCGAGACACCGCCCGGACCCTGTTCGCAGACGCCCGGTGGGCGACGAGGTCGAGGACGTCCGCGGCCCCGTAGTAAGACGACGGTCGCAACGGTGGAAGAGGACGTCAGAGGTACTCTTCGACGTTCCACGATCCGAACCGAACCGGGATTTATCATTTCCATTTTATAATTTCTCTTTCCTTCCATCTAACTTCGGTTTACCCCTTGTTAAGGGTTCATTTTCAAGGGTTTGGTTACTCATGTTAGCTGTTGTCTATGTGTTAGTTGGTATCCACTATGTTTTGGACAATAGCTTCGAGCTGAGGGCTTTTGGGTTCCACGAGTATGGACTGAATGTCAATTTCTCGTGACGACGAGATGTCGTCCTTCAGAGGTCCTTGAACGTCCAAGAGTGATCTATGAACAATTAACTGGTGCCACCGGTTCCTCCGGTTCCTCCGGTTCCTCCCATCCGGTATGGGACTCCAGAGTAAGAAATGTCAGACACTCTCCACCCCGTCCACAGAGGGTTGGGACACTCCAGAAACGATGGGACTCTTCCGTGGGGAGAAACCCAACCCTCCTGTCGATGTCTTAGTCTCCGGGTAGGTCGGACTCCCGATCAAATGTAGTCTCCGGTGGAAAATATCAGAGGTTAAAGGTCTGTGTCTGTTTAGAAATTATTCTTCGTTTCACTTTGTCACTTCACTTGTCCTTCGGGTCTCTTTTTGTTCACAAAGGGTCCACCATGATCACCATTTCTTAGACGGACGCTACTCCCTATGGACCCAAACTTGGGACACAGTCCTTCTAGGGGACCTCCTCCTTTACCGTTGGGTGAGGTTATAAGAACGGACCTCTTAGGGTACTTGTCTCCTCGGACCACCCGATCTCAGGTACCGCAGTGTTTCTCAGTCTATGTTGACTCCCTGATTCCTGTCGTGTGTCATGTCCCTTTTTGTTCTGGGAAAGCTTAAATTCTTATACTCAGAAGAAATGGACAAATTCATTTTTTCTTTACGTACACGGACCTATTGTCCCGTAAATCAAACTGTAAATCCGACTCCATTTTTGTGGTTCCAGGAGAGTCCTAGAGTTTAAGAGATTTATCAGATCCTTATACTTACGGTTTCCGGAGAACCGAACATCCCTCAGATCTCGAGAGGACACGGTTAGGACTATTAAACTGAAAGGAGAGTCCAAAGAATGGGTTTGTGTAAGGAGACCTTTCTAGACGGGCCGACACCTCTACAAACGGCGTGGCCTACTCCCACGTCAGGAGACGGAGAGGATATCCCCCGTCTGTGAGGGTACTGAACGACAGAGGTCTCCTCCGGCGGTGACGGACAGAGAGAAAAGAAAGGAGGATGAATCTTACGGTGCGGGGTGGGGCGGTGGGGGCGGGGCTGGAGGGTGGGGACCAAATATGGACAGATCTCAGTCGAACAGGAAGTCAAGAGTTAAATTCGGGGTTAAAGAGACTCTTCGAAAAGTCTGGGTCCAGTGTGACCGAAGAGTAAACTTAGAACAAAACAGTTGTTTAGTCATCCTAGGGAACAGTCCTAGGTACATACAGAGAGGCTCTCACGTAGTCTTATCTATATTCTGTCCTATCGTCCACCGTCTCCTACTCTCCCAATCTATCGTAAGACTGAGTTACGTGTACTTAAACTCGTTTGAGACCCTCTATCACTTCCTGATCCTTCGGACCTCACGACGTCAGATACCCCAGTGTTTCTCAACCTGTGTTGAATCGCTGACTTGTTCCTATCGTAATTCTCTTTTGGAACCCCCGTTCCTCATTATCACGCAACCTGTGACTGGGGTTTCAAGAGAGACCTAGGATTCGTAAACGTTAGAGTACTTAAGTCAAGAACTGTTCTAAGTGTCACTCTTTGTGTATCAACTCTTTGAAGTTTATTAGAAACTTCCACTACGACCGGTCGACGTACACTCTGTCCATCTCTTCCTAATATGTCCTGGACCTATGGAATAAGACTGAGTCCTTTGTCCCGTACAAACCTCCCACTCACACTTACAGATCCGCAGACTATGTACACTCTTAACCCCTTGAGTAATGCCCCTATCATCCACTTTCCTTCGATTAGTATACTTAGGTGTCACCCATCCTACTACCTTCCAACGAGGATCTCTACGATGGACCGGTTACTCTGCTTGGTCACACCCTTTTCGTCTACCTAATACCTAACCGTGTTCTGAACTCGAGATTGAAATACAATTGGTCGTTACACTGATAAGATACTCGGTCCTTTGCACTTTAGAATTAAAGAAATAGACCTATTTCCTCCACTTTTTCAGAAATCTAATATCAAAATTCGACAAGTGGAAATTCCAGTGACAGTACTCAGACACTAATAAACCTCGTTCCCGTTCGTTGTGTTCGACGAGTAAGAGGTCGTCTTCACCTCAATCTCGTGTGCCGTCGTACCCGTCGACTAGACTTCCTTAAGACCCCTGACTACCTTTGATCCCGGGTTTTATCATAGTCCGTAAAGTCTTACTGGTATTGAGACTTTAGAAAAGGAAAATTTTTTGAAAAACGACACGGAAGTTAGGACAAGTAATCTAGTCGGACGATGTGTATTGGAAGTCAGAGTGTTTCAATCTTCTGTCGAAGTGACTACGTAAGAAGATTTTTCTGTAAAACACCTCCAAACATAAAAGTACGGTGTTAAAAAAAAAAATAGTAGTAGTGGAGAGTATATCTTTCGTATGTAAGTGATAGTTTCTGAAAGGATGACTTTGTGGTGAATTATGGGTGGATCTCAACTTGAATTTTTTTTTTGGAGGGATCCGATTTGAATTTTTTTTGGAGACTGAAGTGGGAAAGGTTCAAACCTTCATGGAAAGTTAGTCAAATTTAATGGTTAGGGATTTTGTAAATTCACACTAGGCCAACGTAATCTCGAAGGGTCCACCGTGATCACCATTTCTTGGGGGAACAGTTACGTCCTCTGTAGCCAAACTAGGGACTAACCCCTTCTACGGGACCGCCGTCCGTACCCGTTGGGTGAGGTCATCAGAAAGGACCTCTTCGGACCGCTCGATGTCAGGTATCCTAACGTTTCAGTCTGTCCTGACTTCGCTAAAGAGGGAGAGAGAGAGAGAGAGAGAGAGAGAGAGTGTGTGTGTGTGTGTGTGTGTGTGTGTCTCAGAGTAATCGTTTAGGATTCGTTTACGTATGTTCTGTGTCCTACAAAACGCTGGGTGGTCATCGAAGGAAACCAAGGGATTTGAATATCACTTCACTTCACTTAAACGAGTCAGGACAGGCTGAGAAACGCTGGGGTACCTGATATCGGATGGTCCGAGGAGGGAGGTACCCTAAGAGGTCCGTTCTCATGCCCTCACCCAACGGTAAAGGAAGAGATCCCCTAGAAGGGCTGGGTCCCTAGCTTGGGCCCAGAGGGCGTAAGGTCCGTCTGAGAAATTGGAGGCTCGGCGGTCCTTTATTCTAGTACGAATTTTTCTTTTGGTTTTGGGAGTCTTAGTAAGAGTCTTTAGACAACCCACAGTCCTACTGTACATGTTTACATGTTTTCAAACCTGGGTCTGGATTTACCGGTGGACAAACCTGGGTGCTCAAAGTTAGTCAGTGTACATAATGTATTTGGTGGGCGTTCCGGTCACGTGATAAGACCTCCACTTAAGCACCGCAAATCAGCTCAGAGTGGGAGCGTCCCTCTACTTGTGGACCCGTGTGCCCGGCGCCCTTCGGTACTGTCACCACCGTCACCCAGTGGTCGAAGTGCACGGTTTGTGTCACAACGAGGGTGACCCGGGTTGTCTGGAGTCGTGTCCGCGCACCTGGTTAGCGTCACACAGGGACCCGGGTGTCGGTTACTCTTACGCGCCACCACCCGGTTACTCCACGTCCGTCACCTTCTTTGTCACATTGTATAACAGACTTCCACTGTGTTACNTCCCTGCCCCCCAACTGGAACAGTGGAACGGGCAGGTGAAGAAAGGTTCACTCCAGCTTCCTCCGGTCCCTCGCCTAGGGACGTAGTGGTGTGCCCGACATACATGGGTGGCTCATGATTTTCCTATAGGAAGCTGACCCAGGCGACCGGACTGAATGTCGGGGTCATAGGAGTAGGGAGTTTGCCCCGAGACTGTGGTCGGACTTGTCCCAAAGGGACTCCGAATCTCTCCCGCAACAGTCATGTCCCAGGTCTCGTGTCCAAGGGACAGAGTCCCCTTTCCTCTCGTCCGTCTACACTCCTTTATCTCTGTGTGTATGTTCGCCCCCCCCCCCCGCCCCCCGCCCCTCATCCCCACCTCTGGCCCCCTAACTACAAAATTTGATTTCTTTTTCTTTTTCCCCACCCGGTACTCTCTCCGACGTGTCTTCGCCGGAAATCTTCCTCCCTAGTTTTATCCTTCTTCTTCTCTTCGTCACGAATGAGAGACTCTGTTCTCCTTTGTCCATAAGAAGGTCGAATCCGTTTTTTTTTTTTTTTTATAGGGCGTTTATCTCTAAGCACACAGATCCACAGAAAGACGAACTTAAGGACGAGGGGACTTACAAAGGTCCTACCAGACGAGGGTGCGGAAGTCAAACTCCGATCTTCCAGGGTCGTCGGTCCGTGGGGAACGACGAGGATCCTGCTCGACAAAGTGGTGTCCCTCCCCACTTGGACTCCAGCTTTCAGGAGGACGTACCCCGGATCTCCGTGAGCCTAAACCAAAGACTGACCCCTAAATGGAGTGTCACTTGCACTCCTGGTACTTTAGATGGATTGCGTCTGTCTGTCCCATGGACTGGGGGGCCACCTGCGAGAACTTTAAGCCTCAAACCACCTTGTGATTTAATTTGGTACACAATACATCTTTCTTTGACAGTGTACCTTTCGTGGGTCCCTCTCGTTTAAGAGGAGGAGGAAAAGTTTTATTTATAATTTATAAGTAAAATTTTGTTTTAAGACGGATCGGACTCCGGGACAGGGAAGACCGACGGTCCTGGGACACTGGATCCTAGTACCTCCCAGGGACTCCTTGACGAAAAGAGGGGACGGGGGAGGAAACAAAGAGGAGGGACGGGGACGAGGAGCGGAGGGTTGTGGTCAGAGTCTCAACAACTCTGGGGACACGCTGACTCCCGTAAGTTCTCGGACATGTCATGAGAAGGGACCTTTTAGGGTACCTGTCTCCTCGGGCCATCCGATGTCAGGTACCCCAGGGTTTCCCAGCCTGTGCTGACTCGCGGAAGTGAAAGTGAAAAGTGAAAGTACGTAGCCTCTTCCTTTACCGTTGGGTGAGGTCACAAGAACGGACCTCTTAGGGTACCTGCCCCCTCGGACCACCCGACGGCAGATACCCCAGTGTGTCTCAGACTGTGCTGACTTCGCTGAATCGTCGTCGTCGTCGTCGTCGTGTGGAGACAGAACCTCTCGAAATGGAAACGTGATTCTCCCGTGTGTCTCCAGGTCTTTGGTTGGACGGGTCGGGAAACACATCAGTAGGGGAGAGGTGGTGATGGTGTGTACAGACCGAGGGACCTACACCGGTGACTCCTCGTGCAGACGTGGGTCTTTTTTACGTCAGGACCCCACCCTGCAACGACTCTCCCAAGGAATGGATGGCGTCGATCTAAAGAAAGAACTTTTACTTCTGGAGACCGGGTGAAGTCAGTCGGAAGGAGTGACGGCACTCCGTCTTCCGAGACGAGTGCTTGAGACCCTGGAGGTCCCCCGAAGAGTGGTCAAAACCTATGTTAGTCTCAAGAGGGGCCATTGTCGGTGTGTGTCTGTGTCGTAGTGGAAGACTGGGACTGAGGAGGGAGGGTCATGGTCTCTAGGACGACACTTTATAGGGAGGAGAAATAGGGAGGACATTATTGTACCCAGGAAGGGTTTTATGGAGGGGACGGTTTCTTCGTATCTAGGGCGGCACTTTATGGGGAAGGGAGGTGGTCGGACTCTCGTAAAGAAAGGGAGTCTATTCAAGATGTGGTCAGGGTTGTCCCTTGGAAGATTCTAAAGACGTATTATGGTCGGGTGATACCGGTGGGCACAAGACGTAGGAGTCGGGATTGAAAGACCAAAACTCTTTGTCGGAAAAAGTGAACAAGAGGTAACAACCCCTACTGTACAAATTCCAGTAAATTTTTAGTTTTACCTCCTTGACACTAAGTCTGTAGATTTTACCTCGACCACCAGTAACGCCTACACCGACATCTGTGTAATGACGTAGTCAAGGACTTAAAAGACTTGACATAGTTTAAGTTCCTACAGTGGTCGATAAAAGTTTTGTAGACCATCGTCGACCGTCGACGTTAGCATACCAAAGTTCCAGATACGAACATTGATATGTTGGTTAAACCCGTGGTTGGTTAGAGACGAATTGTTCGTGGGAAGAACGGTCGAGGTCAGGATTTAGAACTGTTTGTTGAATACATTTATAATATCCAAAACACATATGTTCGGTGGAGATAAAACGCCAGGACACCTTGTATTAAGTCCACGAAGAACTTAGACACAGAGGACCCGATATGAGGAAAGAAACCGAGTTTACTTTGAGAGAAGACAGGGAATAATATCTAACAAATAACTAATAAACGTAGTTGTAATCAAGATAGGTAAAGTACACTATTGTCCGTCCCCAGAGTCTAAGATAGTAGAAACATAAGAGGTTTGTTTTACTCTCACTACCTAACAAATAACTCGTAGACGATACAAGAATTAGGAGTACCTACTAGAACACTTCTCAGAAGAGAAGGGGTAAAGTATCTACCCTCTTCGGTCGAGTCTCTTCCCGTTAGTGGACGGATTTCAGACTTGTGAATCCCAAGAGAGACCAAAAGACGAGCGGTACGGAGCAACCCATCGTAAATCACTTTCCTTACAATTGAAAAAAGACGACCTCTCTTTAAACGTAGTAAAACATTCAAAGACTTGTCTTCCAAGAGTCGACACTTGACTCCAGACACCTGTTGTCGTACGTCCCTTCCTCCCTACTCCTTCCACTCCGGGTGTCTTCCCATCTCAGAGACTGAGGTCAAACCTCGAGGGTCGAGGAGAAGACAGTTTTCCTCGGAATCTACGTTAGAATCTACCCGAAGACGGAAAGTAGAGGAAACGAATCCCGGTCTAAGACCAAAGGTCTCTCAGACCCTTAACTCATTCGAGGAAGTGCTCCTTGACCATAACGACTCAGTCGAACCGACCCGTGACAGACGACATCCTGTCTTTGCACTGAGGGTTCTGCGTAGGGTCCCATTCTGACGGGTAGGAGAGGATTGGAGGTCTCATTTTGAGGGTTTCCGAGTCCCGGACAGTAGTACTGAGTCGTCGTACCCTGAAGGGAGACCCCTAAGAAAAATTTCTCAAATTTCACATACTTTCACGACACTTTACCTTTTTCTCTTTGTGTTTATGACTACTTCTTTCAACTCCGAACTTTGATATCTTAAGGATCTTCTTCTGTATTCCCTTTTAGAAGTCTTGTAACCAAAATCGTCACCAAAGTACCTATACTGTGACATTTGTGTCCGTTACTTTATTTTTATATGTAGTTTGATTTTCCGAAGACGTCTCGTTTCCTTTGTTGTCTCAGTTATTCGTAAGGTCTTACCCTCTTTCATAACATATAGATTCCCCAATTATAGGTTTTATACATTACTTGAGGATGTTGAGTTATCGTTTTTGGGTTTATTGGAAATTTTTTTTTTGCCCGTTTCCTGAACTTGTCTCCAAAGACTTTTCTTCTGTATGTTTGTCGGTTGTCGTTATACTTTTCCACGAGTTATGGTGGTTACTAGTCCCTGTATGTGTGGGTTTGGTGTTGCTCTACAGTGGAGTATGGACAATCCTACCGGCAATAGTTTGTTTCCTACCCTTCTTATATCTCTTTAACCTTGATACACGTGTCAAGGACCCTTACATTTTATCACGTTGTCAATCCCTTTTGTCATACCTCCAAGGATTTTTCTAATTTTTATTTTGATAGGTCGTTAGGGTGAAGATCCATAAATAGACTTTCTTAACTTTGGTCCTAGAATTTTTCTACAGACGTGCGTACAAGTAAAGTCGTAATACGTGTCATCGATTTCCATCTTTGTTGATTTACAGGTAACTGTCTACTTACCTATTTCTTTCGTACCATGTGTGTTGCCTTATAATCATATATTTGTTACCTTATAATAAGTCAGTATTCTTCTACCTATTTGGAACTCCTGTAATACGATACACTTTATTTGGTCAGTGTCTTACTATTTATGACGTATACACTCTATAAATCTCACCAGTTGGAGTATCTTTGTCTAAGGTCTTCTCCGTCACTCCTCCATTCCCCCACTTCGGACCTCCGGTCCATTCGAGAAAATTATTGTGTCCACTCTTTTATACTCTCGACCACCATCTACTCCCAATCCCTATCTTTAGTGACCTATAACTTCCGTTTCGGGTGTTGGGAAACACTACCTAACTACCATCCTCCCGTGGGTGTCTTTCTCCCCTCAGTTTCCACTGAGGGACTAAAACTCGGACCTCTCGACTTTCCTACTTTACTTTCCTACCCGTCCGAGTCAAGAATATTTAGTTTAGTAGCCAGTTGAGGAAATCAGTCAACGGTGTATTTCACTTAAAATCGATGTGTTTATTATGTATAAGGGGAACATTTTACTTCTGTGGACTCGGGTGGGACCAGAAGAGAGGTGGAAATATCTAAATCGATGACAATAATCAAACTATTGATTAATCAAACAATAATCAGACGAGGGTCTAGGAAACGATTTACAAATGTATGGATGTCTATCAGGGAGTCTTTTATATCAAAACACTCGAGACCCTCCTTTCTTGGAAATGTATTTATACAGTGAGACGTTGTACGACAAAAATAAGTTAGTACATTTAACCTCTACTCAAGTATAAACATAAACCCCTAGATGGAGTAAACAAAGGTACCGACGTATTATATACAAGTCAAGTCAAGTCAAGTCAGTGAGTCAGCACAGGTTGAGAGACACTAGGGTACCTGACGTCGTACGGTCCGAAAGAACAGGTAGTGGTTGAGGGGCTCGAACGAGTTTGAGTACAGGTGACTCAACCAACCTCTTGATATTTCCTTACCACTTAAGTAGACTTTCATCTCTTTTGAAAACGTTCCACATAATCAGTCCCAAGAGGTCTCTTAGTTTTACGTAAATATGTGTCTCTCTCTTTTTCTCCCTCTCTCTCTTTCTAACTCTCTTCATACCCCTTGTTCGTCCCTTCGACGGAGTAAATAACGTCTTCCGTCTTTGTCCTAACATCTCTCTTTCCTCGACAAAAAATCCTTTACCCTGTCGTCTTTACCCTAAGGGGGTACGATAGGAGGTGAGCTACAAACGCTTTCGTATAATGAATCATTGAATCCTCCTCTGAACTTACCAAAGTCGTCAGTTTCACTTACCAAAATATCTAAGTATTTGAGTACCTAAGGATGACGACCGTCAAATTACGGTAATAACCACCAAATGACGGGAGACAATTACCTCTGAAACCAAGGTGCACCCCACCTTCTGTGTCCGGAACCTCTCCGTCCGTTCAAGAGTGAGATTAAACCTTATGAGGAATTCCTTACTAGTGTCACAAACCTTCTTCCACCCAGTGAAAGTCACAAACCCTATTAAAATCTCTATTAGAAATTTGTCTATCTGGTTCCAGGGGTCGTTCACGGAATACGGTCTTACTCCGGGTATTTGGTATTCGCGACCTTTCAGGAGTACCAAGAAGACTGAGTTCAAGAAGTACAACGTCTACTCCTTCGCCCTGTTGAACTAATCATCTCAAGTTCACATTCCAGGACATAAAACAAGACTTTTGACTTAACATATTCGTCTCCTAACCCTTAAAAATACCAGTTCTTAAACGGACGTTACGTCCTATGGACCCAAGTCAGGGACCTAACCCTTCTAGTGGACCTCTTCCCTTACCATTGGGTGAGGTCGTAAGAACGGTCCTCTTAGGGTACCTGTCTCCTCGGATCTCCCGATGTCAGGTACCCCAACGTTTCTCAGCCTGTACTGACTTGAGTGATTGTGAAAGTGAAAGTTAAATATAAATTCAGAACCCCCCTATCAACTATTTTCAAAACACACTCAACCATGATTCTATACCAATACTTTTCACTTACACGATATAAATTTCTATAAGTAGTATAAATATTTTATTTTAATTATACACAAGTACCATTTCTTAAACTTTTTGTAATTTTTCATATTTTTCAGTCTTTAGTGGGTATTTTAAGTAGTAGAGATGATATATTCGGTTATTGACATCGATAAAAGACGTATACATACATAGTTTTTATAATATATTCGTTAGTATAACATAGATGTTAAGACATAACGTGACGAATTTCAATCAAAAACTCTATTAACATAAAGAATGTGTATGTCAACATTCTTTATTATGTCTCTAGGGTACATGGGAGGTCGTTTAAAAGGAGTCCCCATTGTAGAACTTCTTGATATTATAGTATAGTATTAGTCGTATAATTGGAAATAATAGGTGACTATAATAATTATGATGGGGAAAATGAACATGTATACACACACCAATACAGAGATGTTAAAATAGTGTACACATCTAGGTACATAGGTGTTGGTTGAGCTTCTGGGTCTTGCCAAGGTAATGGTGTTCCTCGGGAGTAGACCGGGAAATTATTAGAGTGGGGGAAGGAGAGTATGAGGAAGTGAGTAAGGTCCGAGGACCGTTCGCGATTAGACAAGAGGTACAGATTTAAAACATAAAAGTTTTTATAATTTATTTACCTTAGCGTGGACGGAAAACCACATATACATGCGTATATATTGCAAAATCTTAAGAAAAGAAGGTGAGTCGTATTAAAAGACCTCTAGATCGACGAACAACACATAGTGATTAAGTGAATATAAATAACAACTCATGATAAGGTATTATACCTACATGGTCAAACTAATTGGTCTCCTTCAGTCCATCCAACCAGTACAACGGACAACTGGAACACACAAAATCGGAGATGGTTTTTCTCCACTTCTTGTAGACCCAACAAAGGTCAAACCCCGCTAATTCGTTTCGACGAGACTCGTAAATAGATGTTCGAAAATACACTTCTATACAAAAGTAAAGAGACCCTGTCTACGGGTTCTCGTACCACTGACCCAACATATCATTGACACACAAATTAAATATTCTCTGACGGACTCTTAAAAAACTTCACACTTAGTATGAAAATTTTTCGAAAAAGAACTTCCTATTAACGAAATGTTATAACAAAAAAAAATAAAAAATCGACGTGGTGGTCGTACGGTCTAGAATCAAGGGGTTGGTCCCTAGTTTGGACACGGGAGACGTCACCTTCGTACCTCAGGATTGGTAACCCTTCAGGGGTTTAGTGAGTAAAAACTGTACATCATACTTGTAAAGAGGTTCATTACTTTATACGAAGCTTTTTTTTTCTAAATTTTATTACTGGACTATAACGTACCCTACTTAATCGTATTAAATAAAGCCAAAAAGGGACTATAACCTATAAAACCAACAAAGTCTAAAGAAAAAGGAACATCTTTAGTACTTCTCTCCGGACGGACACGTCAACCACACTTCTTGTCCAGTCGACCCTTGACAAGAACAGTACGGGTTCCTTTTCGGCCAAGACTTTCCGACAAAGCACGATTGAAGTGACGTGTCCCTAGACTCCCTCTATAGTGTTACGGTGTGAATAACGGTGAGTTATTTGATAACGTGTGTGTGTCTGACACGTACCATCGTGACCACAGTCGCTGTCGGGGAAACCGGATACAACCTTCTGATTGTATTAACCTTTGAGGAAAAGACAAATGCTCCTCTTTCTGTGGTCTTACGATGTTGAGAAGGACACCAGTTTACGGTCCCATTAGTCTACCGGGGGACCACTCGGACCTGGATCCTTTTCCCATCCCATGGAGATTACCGAGTTAAAAGTACCGGATCAGTATCGGAACGGTATCCTGTCTTGAGTCCTACAGACGACCTTCTCTACGTGAACTCCCGAAGTCACCCACGACGGGAACCAGTGAGTGAACTAGAGACATAACACCAACAAATCAGTGATTCAGTACAGACTGAGAAACACTGGGAGACCTGACATCGGGCGGTCCGAAGAAATAGGTACCCCAAAGGGTCCGTTCTTATGACCTCGTCCAACGGTAACGAAAGAGGTCCCCTAGAAGGGCTGGGTCCCTAACTTGGGCACAGAGGACGGGACGTCCGTCTAAGAAAATGGTGTCTCGGTCGCCCCTTCAGGGACTAAAGACACTCAGACTCACGTTTTGGAAAAGACTACCTGCGTGTGTGATAAATAAAACACTTAACTATACGAGTCAGTTCATGACACTCGGACATCGAAGAGAGAGAGAGAAGTGATTGAAACAAAGAAACCAAAGACTAGGTAGAACCCGACCAAGACGTCAAGTCGTGGGTCACTTTACGTCAAAGGACTAGGGATTCAAGAACCTCATGTGGAATGACGTCGGAGATTGCTGAAGGTGGTAACATTTATTGAAGGTAATAATGTTTATTAAACGTGAGAATGTTTGTTGAGTAAGATGCACTTAGAACAAAAACATTTTTAATAAGAATTCCCTTTAAAATCTTCGTTATCGGTGACTCAAGTTCTCATACTTGTAAAACCCCCCCCTCATTAGTGAATATTACAGTAGGGATCTTTTAATCGAGTTAGACCTCGAACCACTCTTACATGTGAAGTAAAATACAACTAGTTGTGGTCCGTTATCTAAAAAGTTACCTCTGAACCATTCCCCTTTATTGTACATAAAATTAAACACAGTGACCAGAAGTCACCCCAACTTGTAATTACACGTTTATCCAGTACGGTCCGGTGAAGGTCAAAAGTCTTCTCGGGTCCTGAAAAATTCTGTGACTGGTGTCATTCTTTTATAAAGAGATGACTTCTGTTACCGTTACCTTCGAGACATGATTCGTACATTGAACCTCAGGGGCCGTCATGTCAGTGCACCTGAAGTAAGTGAGTGATTAAGTTGTTTATCGAGAACTCGTGGAGGAAAGTTCCCTGATACGATCCGTGACCTCCTAGTTGTCTGTGTGAGAGACGAGGGTCCTCAAATATTAGTTCCTCTACTCTGTCTATCAATGTTCCGTCATACTATTCGTGTTTGTCCCACGATCCGGTTCCCTTGTCTCTCTCCCTTTGTGTTCACGTTGGTCTCACCACTCCCGGTCCCCACTGGTCCGACTCAGAATTTCCTATCCTCAAGTTCCCTTGTTGACGTCCGTCTCGTCCGTCTCCTACCCCCACTGTTCTTTATAGTCTTCAACATCTAATTTGTTCCCGTAGGGTCTCGTAGTCCTAGTCTTCATTCCCGTCCTCCCTGAAGGGACCGTCCGGTCACCAATTCTGAGACACCAAGGTTACGTTCCCCCGTGGCCAAACTAGGGACAAACCCCCGGATTCTATAATGTACGGAGGGTCGTACAGATTTTTCTCTTCAGACTCATCTTCCACTTTAAGATTCTATTAGGGTCTTTGAATCTCTCGAGGTCTCGAGAATATGGAAACTGGACAATAGACACCATGGGTCCCAATTTGACTGACTAGGGACAGGGCCCATCTCACGAGGTCGGTACTTTCTCTGGGACGTACCAATCAGACTCGAGATTATGAGAAGTCCTCCCCCGTATTAACAAGAGTGAATCGGTGCGCCGGACAGAGTGTTCGACTGATTAAGTCACTACGACGACACTCGTGATCTCCTGAATCTTAGTCTTTGCAGTTGGACTCTTGAAATTATGTAGTAAATCCGAGGGATTTGGAGTCAAAGAATAAAGATTCTACTCCTCTTTTTCTGAAGTGTCCCGACTACTCCAAGTCTACTTTAGTCAGACAGTCAAGCCAGCGAGTCAGAACGGGCTGAGAAACGTTGGGGTACCTGACGTCGTGCGGTCCGAAGGGACAGATAGTGGCTGAGGACTTCGAACGAGTTTGAGTCCAACTAACTCAGCCACTACGGTAGGTTGGGTAGAGTAGGAGACAACAGGGGAAGAGGAGGACGGAAGTTAGAAAGAGTCGTAGTCCGAGAAAAGGTTACTCAGTCAAGAACGAAACTACCACGGACCCTTAGACGTAAACCTGGTTAAAGACTCCCTAAGTACCCTTGTGTATACAGACTCTGAGTGAATAAAGTACCTGTACCTCGGATCTTCCCCAGTCGACGGTTAGTTGTCTCGAAGGTTCGTGTTCACTGATAAAATTCGAATTATCATAATTGATATTCAGTCTGTGATAGAATCCGTCACCCCGATGCGTACGTACGAATCAGTGAGTCAGTATAGGTTGAGAAACGCTGGAGTGCTTGATATCGGTCGGTCCGAGGAGACAGGTACCCTAAACAAGGTCCGTTCTTATGACCTCACCTATCGGTAAAAGAGAAGGTCCCTAGAAAGATTGGGTCCATAACTTGGACTAAGAGAACGTAACGTAAGAAATGGTGACTCGGTAACCCTTTCGGGGTCACCCCGATATCATCGTTTGTTCTGTTTTAAGAGACAAAAGAACGGCGAATATAAAAGTTCCCCCTGTCCCCTGTCTATTATTTATTCATTTTATAGATCATACAGTCCACCACTATACACGATACCTCTTTCTATATCGGCCCGTTTCCCCGATCAAGACCTCCACTGTCGTGACGATAAAACATGTCCTACCAGTCTGAAAAGACTGTTCCACTGTAATCACGTTTGCACGTATTGGACGAAGGACACAAACGAGTTTACTCGGTAGGTATACCCATAGACCTTCTTCCGTAAGGACCATCTCCTTTCTCGAGGATGATTCCGGGTCTCCTCGACAGAAAACGACTAGTCTTTTGGTCAGAATCAACCGAAATATCTGAGACCAGACTTGACAGTACCGACAACCTTCACCCCCTCCACTCCCGACACCGAAGACCACGGAAATTTTCCCCTTAGATTGAGCTTTGAAAGGACATCGTCCTCCATAACCGTAACCGATGAACAGTCCTAAAGGGTGCAAGGGAAAACTTTTAGACTCTAGGGTCAGTTCCATAATTATCCTAAACGGGGTCAAGAGGATCATTAGTGTCTCCACTGAGAAGAACGGACGGGACACACCGTTCGGACAAACGAACCCCCTGTGAATATGGACACCTCTGTCCATTTCGTCCGTCTCTCCTTGTTCGGAGATGGAACAGAACGGTACCCAAAATACGAAACAATAGAAAAGTTTAAAGAGATCACGTCTCGTCTTACGGAAACCCCGAGCTAAAGGTACATTATTCTAACCTCCTAGATCCGTCTCACCGTCATTACTAAGACTCACCGAGTCTACCATTTCGCAGACAGACGTTACGCCCTCTGGACCCAAGCTAAGGACCCAGCCCTTCCAGGGGACCTCTTCCTTTACCGTTAGGTAAGGTCGTGAGAACAGACCTTTTAGGGTACCTGTCTCCTCGGACTATCCGATGTCAGGTACCCCAACGTTTCTCAGTCTGTGCTGACTCGCTGAAGTCAAAGTGAAAGTGAAAGTCAAACTGTTTATCTCATTCAGGGGCCGTATACTTACTCAATACAAGATTCTCGTACAAGGATTCAGATCAAACGAACATTCAGGTTGTCTTAATGGGATCCATGGGTGATTGTGTTAACCGATATATCATGACGTGAATATTATGACATTATCCAAATATTATAAAAAGTGTGTTTATTATGTATTTTTTTTTGGGTGTTTTTTATTTCTTTGGTAAACATTAGTTAGCCATGTCATGGAACTTTTCATGTCATCATGTCATGTTGTCGACCGTATGTCCTCGACGGGAGTTCACTTTTCCGCTTTTTTACTTCTATGACATGACAATATGAGATGTGGTACGACATTTCGTGTGTGTTTATGTGTGTTATGTTTTGGTGTAGATAAACATCTCCTACGTGTGTACACTGTTACATACGGTCTGTGTACTTGATTGTGTACTGACCTGTACACTTATGTGCAAACCTAGAGACTTTCGAACGTTGAACTTCTAAGGATGCGTCCCCTGAATGACATGTCTTTCGGTATGGTAATCTCTCTTCCCTTGTTTGGAACGTTAAATGACTACCCGACAAATGACGCGATTCGTAAAATGTATGTAATAGAATAATGCAAAAGTAATAATGAGACCTTCCATCCACCTTTCACTCCGAGTTTCTATAACTTATAAAGGGACGAATATACGTGAAATATTTTTACAGTTTGTTTTTTCGTCATTTTTAATCCTTCATTTTCAGGGAGCCTCAGAGTGGACCCGCTCCTTTGTTGATGTTCGCTAATCACACATTAGAAGGACTTAAACATTTTACATGTGTTTTCGTGCGTAGAGAGGGGGTGAGGAAAAGAGTTCTTTGACCCTAGTATAATATGTAAGACAAGACTTTGAACAGAAAAAAAGAAAAAAAGAAAGACCATTGTCACACGAAACTAACAGAACGCCACAACTATTTAGAATAATTACTTGCATCCAAACGCCCCCTCCAATCTCGAGGGACTATTGTGTGGACCAACACACTAGAGTGTGTTCAATGAAACGGAGATCCTGATGTCAAAGGGGGTAAACATTTTACTCCCGTCCGTCTCGTGTCTTCTAAGCCACGACATTACGGTTGTTAGTCCCGTAGAGTCGGGGGGCGGAGCACTAATAGACCCTATTAGAGGTTCCAGGTCGGGATGAACTGAACCTGCCGTCGGCGGGGAAAGTTATTGAGTCTACTGTGTCGGCGGCGACCGCGACGGTCATTTTGGGTCGATCGTCACGACGAAAGTAAGCGAGAAACTCGACCCACTATCACTGCCCTCGTCGACCCGCCCAGGCCCCCGCCCAGGCTCCCGCCCCGGTATCCGCGCGCCGCGCGTTACGCACGCGCGACCATCCGGCCGGAGCCGCACTGCCCGGCCACGAGCGCGGGTCGGGGCGGGGTGAGCCGGAATCGAGGCGGGGAAGCAGGGAGTGGGCCACGTCGGGGAGCGCCGCGACCGCGTCTCTACCGCCTCCGGCACCTCGCGTGACTGCTCTACCAGGCTCTCATGGATGAGAAGGCGCCGAAGTGCGTGTGAGACGCCGTCGACCTGCGGCTCTAGTTCCGCCTATTCCTCTTCCCGAAGGCCCACTCCCCGGACGATCGCGCCGCGCCCGTCTCCGCCGGGGCTCCCTCGGTCCTCGACCGAGAGGGGGTCGTGACGGGAGGCCCCGCCCTCGCCGCGACAGTGGCGCGGTCCCCCTAGTAACTGTAGTCGCGCAGGCCGTGAGCGAACTGTCTACTCCTTGACTCCGGGACTCTCCCCTGTACAGAACAGACTTCAACGGTCGCTCAGTCCTCGTAGCGGCTCCGACCTCGGGTCCACGGGACTGAGGACCAGGTCCCGAGACAAGAGGTGGGGTCAGAGGGTCGTCCACGACCGGTCAGTAATCGACCTACCGCTACTCCAAACTCCTCGATACCAACTCATCTGCAAACCCAAACCCCTTGTCTTTATAAGATTTCAGCCGAAGGTCACCGTAACCCTCGTTTCCCCAGACGTCGGGTACGACTCGATCCATAAACTTTACCGAAACAGTCACTGGGTGACCGTCAAAACGAAGTGGAAACTCCTTCTGGAACATGTAAACTTTTGTATTGAAACGAGTCTGTACGAAAAGACAACTCAAGAACCTTCAATATACACACACTAAACACACATACAGACGACCGAAGTCAACCACAACCGTCCACTCAACTCTCTCCGTCACTCGATCGTCGTCTTGTGGCCTCCCCTCAATCCTCTGGACCCAAGAACAGAACGGTTTCAATCACCGATGAACCACCACCGATTTCGTTTAGTGAAGTCGAGAGACTCGGAGTCACAGGACTAGACATTTTACCCCCCCCCCCACCACCAATCTTACCATAGTCATAAGTTTTGGACAAGGTAGAACACAGGAGGCTATACTCACGATGTGTGTTCCTCCCCTGGGGAAAACCGACTGTGAGACTCGTCGACGGTCCCGAAATCACCACGAATCTCCTGAACTTCCTCTGTCACGGAGATTGTATTCGGAACCTTAGGACCTTACCTCCTCCGCGTACCTATAACAGAGTGAGGGAGAAAAAACGAAAAACTTTAGAATCCAGTGATTCTGGTCTCTCAACTTCACTGTAACGGTTCCACCAACTTATTTAATCGCGGTCCAGGTCCGGGACCTGAGACAGACCAAGGACCTGGTCTCACGAAAATGTGGACTTTAAAGGTACGAACGGTTTCCCATCTTTGCGTATAGATTGTAATTCTTTTTTTGGAACTTTGGATGATACAATGTCACAAAATTTTCAAAATATCTAACGATTGAATTTCTTTTTTTTTACCTTCGTAGGTCTTCGACGTCGTTCTCCTTTTTTCGATAATTGAGACACCGCGCTTCTCTCTGAAGGGAAAAGGTAGTGTAGAAAGAGAGGGGTCCACCTGTTCTAACACCTGGTCGACGTCGTTAATTACGTCCACATACTGGACCGACGAGAAGCCCTAATAACCTTGATGGACCTCGCCGCCGAGAAGTCGGCGAACCTCCTGCACATGTCTGGGTGGTAGTTGTTCGACTTTTGGTCGGACAAGGCGAAAATAGAGCAGATGTGTTAGGTCCACAAAGACCAAGTCCCTAGAGAACCACCTCTTTTAGGAAATTAGGTCTTTATCTAAAAGAAAATTACGGATCCCTGTCCAGAAGAGACAATGAGACCCTTTCCCACCTTGTCAGTCACGTTTAATAAAAACTGACAAAAGGTTAAAAAAAAAAAGGTAAGAGTAGACATCTAGTAGACTGAATAGAAGGAGTAAGGATAAAGAGGAGAACAGAATTCGTGTAATCGGACCCAACACAAAACTTCTTATATTCATCGACCCAATTTCAAACTCATTTTTCCAATACTGACTGAACTCCCAACCCCCCATCATTTAGTGAATCTAATAAACTTTTAGTTGATCCTTAATTCAAAATCCCACCGTAAATAGTGATCTCGAAATTTGTTCGAAGAAACTTCAATATTCCTTGAACTCTTTTCTCACTACTAAAGAAAATATGTCTCAAGTATCTAGCACAAACTGCTGAACGAGTCGTCCGGTCATAAGTTTCCGACGGACAGCACACCACCACTTCTCAGAGTGGAGACGGGAAGACAGAGAGAGGAAAGAAACGGCGGAGGAGGCACAGAACCGTCTGTTTGTCTTCACTGTTCCGAGTCCTCAAGAAACGTTTCGTCCGGAGCCTCGAGGTCTTGGTCCGACTCACCTTCCTAACCAAACAGGACGGGAAGGACGGTAGAGGCCTGTGGTTGGGGTGGAAACGGTGGATGAAAAGCGCGGTCACCCGGCTGTGGAAGTAGCACAGGGACGTGTTGAAGGACTCACAGGACAAAGTCACGTACGTATAGGAGAGTCACCGGCCCCCCGACCGTCGGGTCGGCCTCCGGTTGGCTGGCGCTCTAGTCGCCGACGACGGGAATTACGTCAGTAAAGAAGATGTTTTGCGGGTTTCTAGTAGCAGCACAACAGTGCACTGCCCCGACCCGTCTGACACCAATAAAACTATACCCTCCCATCCTCAACATTAAGAATCAAGACGACGACTTATCAACTGTACCCACCCACCCCTCTGACAGGAGCGTCATCCCCCTATCCTCGGGAGTTCATCCCGCCCCGGAGAGAGTCGTTCGTGTCGCTTTGACCGGCCGGAGCTCTCGTGGGAGAGACGCGTACGAGGTAGGGAGGGGACCTAAAGTGACCTGAAACAACCCCAAGCCATCCCCCACTTTTGTGAAGATCCCGACCTTGTAGGAAGGACACAATCACAGACCCAGTGACAGAAGTGTCACTGGAGTCTCAGGGAGTTGAACAGTCTCCTGTCCCGTCGAAATTCTTATACACCTCTCTAAATCCTACCTCTCTCCTGTATTTATTAAAGGTTCGGATGGAATACATGGGAAAATAGCACCTTTCGACCCCTGGAGGAACGAGTGAACACGAGAGACCGTCCTTGAGGGGTCCTCCTCTTCCCCCAGACCAAGCTTACCCCGACGTACCACTCAGTGACTATTCGACCCGCAACACCTCCGGGTGGGTGGTAGTGGAAAACCAGAGACCTTTCTGGTAGAAGACCACCTCCATCCTTCCCTCGCAGAGGAAAACACGACCCCACTAACACTTAATGGGTCCAACCGGGAAAAAGAGGGGGACGACGGCGAGAAGTAGGACTCCCGAAAGTCTGTTTTGAGTGTTCCCCGGGTCGGGTCTCCACCGGTCCCGAACTCCACCCGGTCCGGGTGGGGCACCCGGGAGGTCCCTTCGAGCAACAGGTTGGTTCCGGGACGCCGTATCACGAGAAGGCCTGACTTCGGTATACTCCACCAACCCTTTCTGACTGTGAACCTGGAGTACACCTAAGAGGATCCACCGAGGATCAGACGTCTTTCGAACGAAGAGTCGGACTTGGAAACGGTCCCTCTCCGAGTGGGACTCCTCCCCTTTCCGCTCGTCGGTCAGGAACGTGCGTCGACCATCTCGTCGACCCGTACACAGGTGTCTAGGCGACCGGTGACCCGACCGAAAAGTGACTTACAGCGATTTCGAATCTGACTCACACTTCGGGCGTTCTATTTGAGAAACGACGACCGTAAACCCTCTTTCGTAGTCCAAACCTACCTACAGGAGACACCCGATCGGTCCGTCCGACGGTCCACAGACACTCAGACAGACTTGCTTTAGTCCGGTCTGGGTTCCAGTTCCCTCCCTGACAAGAATTTCGACACTCCTCCTCGGGTGTCGTGTCAGACATGGGGCACAGTGTACGTTCCCACACCGACGCCACAGATCTCACAGACCTTACCGAAAATTAGCAAAACGTCCGTCCGAATAAGAAAAAGAAAATTTTGTACAAATAACTTAACACAATAGAATAACGTCTCAAACACTATCTTATATATAAAATTAACCGTTAAACGGGGGGTCGAAACAACCTTATATTAACTGTTAATTTGTAACACATATATATACATATATTTCACATTTTGAACTCCTAAACCACATAATGTGTAACACAGTACTGGTGACGTCAGTTCAACTAATTTTCCGTCCGAATAAGAAATTGAGCTATGTGGCCAAGGACACTAGGACTTGAAACTACGCCTCACGGTCTCCTGGTTGGTCCAAGTTCTTCTCTTACTTCAAGACGCGGTCTTCCAAACAAGACTTACAGTGAACGAGGAACCCTTCGTGAAGACGAAAAGTACACACTTTAATCCGTCACCGACACCTCCCACTCAGTCTTCTCTGTCGTGACCAGAGTCCACCACCACTCAGTGGTCTTTCCGTCACAACCCTCGACACTGTTTGGAAACTTTTGGTCTCCGTTCCGACTACAAAAGTCAGTATCGTACTCGTTACATCATTGTCAACACTTGAAAATTCTCCTTTTGCTGAGACGTACCTACAGAGGAACGTCGATTGGACGAACATATGGAGGTGAAGGGTAAGGGTCCGGACAAGGTGAGTAGGGGTATAGACAGAACAAATGTCGGGTCTACAATAAATTAACAAGGGTCCAGAAAGACGAAACCATTTTCTTGTCGAGGACCCCGTCGAGTGTAACCGGAAAGGTAAACGGACTCGTAAAGAGATTGGAACTTTAACTACGTGGTAGTCTTTTCCCTCCTAAAAAATCTTTTTCCTTCGAATATTCGACAAAGCCAAAACCCCAAATTAAAAGAATCCAAACCCGGACACACATATTAATAGAAGTCCGTTTTTCATTTTTTACGACTGGAAGTAATTTTTTTAAAAAAAAAGGTGGACTCAAGGTTTCAGACCAAAACATCTACGGGTTCTCCCTTTCGTCCTCACCCACCTCGATCAAAAGAGTCACTTAAGTCCTTCCTCGTTCAGTTTACTATTTTCCCTTCGTTCAGTTTACTATTTTTCTTTTTTCTTCAGCCAAGGCATAATAGATTGCCAGAAATCAAAAGAGTGGAGGAACAGCAGTTCAGTGTCGTCCGAGTGGATAGAAAGGACGGACGCCTCTCACTCTACCCGAGGGGCTCCGACTCCCGCTCACCAGAAACTCAGTCACACCAACCCAAAACCTACACTACACAGACTAGAAGGGGTCCCCTCCCTTCCGATCGACTCTAGGGACAGAGTGAGTGGGGGTGGAGATACATCGACAAACGTGACGTTCGGCTTTAGGTGGCTGATTTCTTTCTCCTCGTTGTCGGTCTCCTCCTTCTCCGGAACCAGGTCGTGTTTAACGGAGGAATACAGAGGTTGTACCTGGCGGACCCCCTGAGCCTTGACACTCACACACGGCACGGGGAGGAGCGAGACAGGGGTCGCAAGAGGGAAGGAGGACCACTGCGGAGGCTTAACGGTCCTTGGAGGACCCGCGGGTGATCAGACTCAAAAGACACAGAGACCCGGACTGGTCTCCGTCCCCTTGATGTCCGAGACGGTGCCCGAGCGTGTAGGTCCACACACGTCGGACCCAATTATGTGCGTCGACAACACCACTTCGGGACCCTTCAGAGACGCGAGACTTTCCTCGTGGAGCACCTACAGTTCTAACGGTTACGTAAAGAGGTGTCTTCGTACGAGAACAGAGTCCCAAGCCTCACCATCCGTCCAACCCTCTCTCCATAAACTCGTCGGAATTTTTTGTCGGTAACTTTCGGTTTCTGGGTCTATTACTACTACTATTATCGTCATCTTCTCTGACGTCCGTGGAGGCCAGGGTCCTAGTCACTAACCACTCAGTCCTACGTTTGGGTTCATCAGTCTAAGGTCTGGATGGACACCGGGTCAGGACGTCGTCTATTTTGACGAGACCAAAGACTCGATCACGGACGACTCCCTTCATTTCACGTTCGGTTTTTAGCTTGAATTTTTGAAAGTCATCGATAGAATTTTTTCCATTTAAAATTACTATAAATAATAAATCGGGTCCGAAGGGATCACCGAGTCTACCATTTCTTAGACGGACGTTACATCCTCTTGGGTCCAAACTAGGGACCCAGTCCTTCAAGGGGACCTCTTCCCTTTCCGTTGGGTGAGGTCAGAAGAACGAACCTCTAAAGGAACCTGTCTCCTCGGACCGTCCGATGTCAGACACTCCAGACTGTGAGCACAGTCGTCTCAGACTGTGATGACTCGCTGATTGTGAAAGTCAAAATATATTGGGTTCAGAAAGTTTCATAGTAAAGTTGCTCATTACTTATATTTCATAAGTACTCGATAAATTGTTGAGAAAAAGTACGATTTAGGCCTTAAGGTTACACCTAAAATACGGACGTCGTGAAGAGGCAAACCTGACTGGTTTAGAGTCCACCAGTTGTGGTGTGCACCGGTCACCCGTCATCTGCCGAGACGAGACTCGAAACGGTGCCGTAGTCTCGGTGTCGGAAGGGGTAACACGGTCCACCCGACGCTCGAGGGGAACACTTTCTTCTTGTGGTTCGCCGTCCGGCGGAATTTCGGGTCTGCACGTCCGGACCGGTGCCGAGACCAATGACCGTCGTAGGCATCGGGCGTACCACGTACGGGGCCCAAGAGGGTCCGGGGACAGGTCGCGGTACTGGAACACGACACAGACGAACAGGTCCCGGTACCACACGTCGGTCTCCTTGCGGAGGGAGAGGGTCAGCGGTGCGCACCCGAAGGACAGGAGTGACGACGGAGTCTCATTCTTCTCGGGGAGTTCCAACAGCGGACGGGTCCCGGGGGGAGTCTGAGTCTCGAGCCGGTTCTTCCTCAGGAAGCCGTCGGTCCACCCACGTCCAGGACGGAAAGATTGAGAGCGGTCCTCCGGAGGCTGTGGGGTGAATAGTGGGTGTACCTCTGAACGGGCGGGAGGGAAACCTGGACGTCCACCCTCCCACCTACCACTGTCCTCCTTCACACGAGACTCCCCAGGGAAGGGGAAAGAGTAGTTAAAGGAGATTGAGTAGACACGAATACTGATTTTAAACCAATAAGTTCGTACTTAAGTTTGCTAAGACCTGAAATTTTTAAAAACCACTATCCTTCATCACACATCTATTTCTCATTTCAAGATTTAGTCACACCATAAAGAAAATGATGTTCAAGAATAAAGGACTACGATGTTTCCTAAAAATGATAAAAAAAAAAAAGAAAGTATTTTCGAACGTTCTCTTAAAGAAAATACGGTCGTATACAGGTTTTGACTGATCAAAAGGCTCACCTCTACCAGTCTTAAGTAACGAAAGTCTTTACGACCGGTCTCACTTCGAAATTGTCTAGGTCTCAATACGAAATAACGAACCCATCCCTGACAAAGGGAGAGCTCTTAAAATAATGAACGTCTATGTCATTCAACAGTAGTAGAGACGGAAGGAAAGGACGACGGGAACCGGACTCTTGTCACCGTCCACTGTACGTCGTACCCCGACGACCCCTGTGCTCAGACAGGTGCGACGGTGACCCTACGGTCCCGGAATTCGTGCCGTGAACCTAAAGTATGACAAGGAGTTCACGTCTACCACTCGTCCTGTACCCCCTTCTTTTTCGTACCCGAAGCCTGAGTCCGTTGACATGGAACAAATCGTAGGAACGAGTGTAGAGGGGTGAGTGAACCGTACCCTTATCTATTCTCGTAAATGAGGGATACCCCTCTCCATAAACTCAACTTTACTCTCGGGAGCCACATATGTCACGGACCGTCTAATACTCGAGTGTTATGTAACATCAACAACATCGACCCTTAAAATCGGACATAATCTACTACATACCTCACGATGTAGGGAACTTTACATGTGCTTTACTACTTTAAGTAGTAATTGAACTTTCTTCCAGAAACACGAAGCCGGACACCGGTATAGAAATGAACAAGTCCGCGATTTGACTCTCACTTTACCCTAACCTTTACAAACACTCCAAGGATAAGTCCTCTGCTTCCATTCTTACACATTAAACGTCGTTTGCAAGGAATAAAATGGAAATTTTATATAAGTTTGCTTCGAAGACCGTACAATTGTCTCGTTTCCAGCGTGAGAAAGGTAAAGGACCTATCTCTGCTATTTACAAGAGTTAGGCTTTTTAGGTCACCAACCGAGTGAACAAAAAAAATTACTATATAAACTAAGTCGTCACTACAAAGTCGAGATTTTTATTGATCATATAAACTCTAAGTTCTTTTAGTATCTTAAATCTCAACCTCCTTCAAATTTCCAGTAGACCTGGTGCGAGGATAACCGATCCTCCCACCCGGTCTACTGGAAATTAAACTAACTAACGGAGGACACCATCCCTCGAGTGACGAACACAACACCCCCCACCCCCCCACAACCGGACAAACTTTCAACAATCAACTTCGGAGACACTAAAAGTGAGTGTCTAGCATCGAAACGGAAGTTCGACGTATCTTATTCCGAAGAAAGACAGAAAAGGTACGATTTGTGATACAAGGAAGGAAGGAAAGACGGGTCGATAAATGGGTACACCACACTAAAGATCTGAGGAGTGGTAGGACCAAGGGAAGAAAACCGCCCCTGTAAAATTAAAAAATTGAGGGGATATGCCAACTACCGGTTTAAGCTCAAATGTTAAGTCCTACGAGAGAATGGTTATGGTTTAGGACAATCAATATACTAGTAGAGGACACTAAAATTACTATATAAAGAAAATTGAGTTATCTTTTACTGTAACAAAAAGAAATTTTATTCGGACCCAGTCCTTCTAGGGGACCTCTTCCTTTACTGTTGGGCGAGGTCATGAAAACGGACCTTTTGGGGAACGTGTCTCCTCGGACCGCCTGATGTCAGGTAGCCCACCGTTTTCTCAGCCTATACTATATCACTGCTTTGTTGTCAACATTCGAAGTCAGCATAGTCGTAAAACGGGTGACACTAGCCGGGGACATTGACAATAACAATCGTGACTTTTCAAGGGATGCAATGTCTGCATTTCAGATGTCACTATGTAAGAGACACGTAAGTGACACTTAGACCTCTGTTTTAAAATCTTCATCGACACTTTGGTATCAAGAGTTCGAGAAGACCCGAGAGATAATATCTTTGGGGGAGTCCGTGGAGGAGTCGTCCGAGGGGTTGAAGTCACGATGGGGTAGGAGGGGAGGTCAATGTCAAAGTGAGGAAGGTGTGGGCGAATCAATGGAACACTGATGCTCCCCCGCAATACCAATAATGTCTCTATTGGAGATTAACTGCCATTACATTCTTTCGTTTCGTAGGTGTCTGAACACATAAACATTGCGAATACTCATAGTTTAATAGGAGATCGAGGGTACTGTAGTCGTCATTCTTACGAAGGGGACCCCGACAAAGGTACCTAGAGTCGTCCTACCCCTTTCCCCTCAGGAGGAGGGGTAGAAAGTAAGACATTAAAGAGACAATGAACCCGGACAGAAGACCCACCGAAAAAAAAAAAAAAACGGAGTCCACTCCGGTTTAATGACCTTGAATAAAAGACAAGGTAAACCTGCTAACGGACCATTCAGACAAGTCCGGTGGCTTTTACCTAAATCTAGGAAGAGATCGCACTCTCCGTTCTTCCAGCCTACTATTTCGTCCTATTTCCATGGAGAGAATTTGACATCCTCTGTCCATCTAATACTATCTGACCCTGTTATATTAAACCTGACAACCTTACAATGTACTTAGGTCATCACTTCTAAAAATACTTCAAACGAGAATTTTGTTTTATTTTGAAACTTAATGACCCACACAGGGTCACTTGTAAATGAATTCAGTATACGGAAACATCCACCTGTGTCCAAATGAAATGGATGAATAAATCCGCAAACCACCTATCGACGTAAGTAGTCGAAAATCACACGATAACAAAAAACAATTACAAAGGGGAAGAAAACATACCCCTAAGGGAACACCGAGTCGACTACATAGAATCTATGTCAAATTTCTCTTCGAGATTCATCCTAGACGATCCAGTGCAAATCCAGATATCGAGAGAACCATATTTAATGAGATAGCAATATTTCTACCAAAAAGAATAAATATACAATTACGGACAAACTCAGAAGTAAAACCTCATGAAAGGTCGGACATTATGTGACCTGTCGAAGGAACGGTAGAATTGAGTTCTTCCTTCGTAACGAAAACAAGAGGAATTACAACACTATATGAACGACCCTTTCACAATGTTCACGGAAAACACAGTCGACCTCCTTAAACTTCAGATAGAATTCGGGGAGAGAAGGTAGGTAAACCCGGTTAACTTAACCCGTGAGTTGTGGTGGACAAGTATCTTCCGTTACCGTGGGGTTAGGTCATGAGAACGGACCTTTTAGGGTGCTTGCCTCCTCGGACCACCCGATATCAGGTACCCCAGCGCTGACTCGCTGAAGTGAAAGTGAAACGTGAAAGTACGTAACCTCTTCCTTTACCGTCGGATGAGGTCACAAGAACGGACCTCTTAGGGTCCCTGCCCCCTCGGACCACCCGACGGCAGAGACCCCAGCGTGTCTCAGCCTGTGCTGACTTCGCTGAATCGTCGTCGTCGTCGTGGTGGTGGTGGACAATCTCCTTTTTTGGGACAAATACTCCACATCGTCCACTCATTCCTGTCTGTTCGTAAGGTGGTTCACGGACACGGACAAGACGTCGGAAGAGGTGGAAACCGGGGTTTCATGCCATGGGGACATCAGACACATGAAAGGACCCCGTACGGACGTCATCACTTACCTATGAAAAGGGAAAAGAAGGGTTCATAGGTCATATTTCCAAAGAACCAGTCCGACTATTCAGACTTAGTATCAACACGGTCCGATCAAAATCTGAAGGAACGAACGGTCCTAGGGTGATAAAACCCTTTGTCGACAGTTGGGTCCTTCGACTAGAAGGAGGAGAGTCGTGCCAAAAACATCGATCGACACCCCAAGAGTAACCGTGGAAACACCAGGTCTTTCGTACCGGAAATGACGGTCGAGAAGAGAGAAAAGATAGTCTTACCATCTCGGAAACCTCTACACAAAACCTTAAGTAAAGATTAAAATAAATTACTCAGGACAAAAAAAAAAGAACCATTTAGTTCGATTTCCAAACAGATAAAACAAACTGAAAGTTTTTTTGATCGAGGACCAAAGTTACAAGTAAAAGATAACTGAGAAAAAAAAAAAAAAAAAAAAAAAAAAAAAAAAGTTTCTAAATGAATAAATAAAAATAAAAACCAAAACAATCCGAAGTAACGACGTGTACCCGAAAGAGATCAACGTCTCTCGCCCCCGAAGAGAAGAAAACCCCGGACCCGAGAACCGGACACCCGAAGCCAGTGACCCCGAGTGCCCGAGATGTCGCGTCCGAGTCATCAACACTGCGTGTCCCAATCAACGAAGTGCCGGACACCCTTAAAGGACCTGGGCCCTAGCTTAGGTACAGGGGACATAACCGTCCGTCTAAGAATTGGTGATCTGGTGGTCCCTTCGGGCGATAACTGAACAATAAGATAAGGAAACAAATGGAAAGACTAGTAACAATAAAGGAAGGAAGATAATTGAAACCCGAAACACATAAGAAAAAGATCAAAGAGCTCCACAGGTCAATTCAACAAATGAACTTGAGAAAGAAAGAAGAATTACATCCACAAATAACAATCGTTGAAGGGAAAATCTTAGTCAGAACGTATCCAAAACCATATAACACAAAGGCAAAAATGAACAGAGTTCTACAAAAAACTAAATAGAAAACCAAAGAAGACACTGAGTAACCAACAAGTCCTCATACAACAAGTCAGAGGTATATAAATACTTGAAAAATCAAAATAAGAATATTAACTGAAGATCAAAGTAGGTAACACTACGAACGATTCTGAAATTAGAGGAATGGAAATAATTCCGAATGTAAATAATTGTATACTAGATAAGACCTCTTACAATGTACACACGCACTCCCACCTTACAAGACATTTACAAATAATTCAAATGACTCAGATTACACGTCAAATTCCGGTCACACAGAGATCACTAAAAGACAGACCTACTGGAGAAGGAACTTTCATCCGATGACTTCAGGAGATGATAATAACATAACGACGGATAAAGAGGGAAGTCCAGTCAATTATAAACGAACTACATACTCCACGAGACTACAGTCCACGTATTTATAAACGTTTATAATACAGGAGAACAACTTTGCTGGGAAAATAGTATTTTACCGGAAGAAACAGAGAATAAAGTCGGAAACCGGATTTCAGAGAACCGACCATATCATATCGGATATCCCCAAAAGGTCCCCCGTGTCACCATTTCTTTAGACGGATGGTTACGTCCTCTCCGTCCTCTGTGTCCAAACTAGGGACCGAACCCTTCTAGAGGTCTTCCTCCTATAGCGTTGGGTGACGTCTTAAGAACGGACCTTTTAAGGCACCTGTCTCCCCGGACCGTCCGATGTCAGGTATGCCAGCATTTCTCCATCTGTACTGAGTCGTTGACTCGTGCAATATCGGAGGGGACACTTCAAGGAATCAGACTCGTCAAACGGAAGACCTAGTCAGTCCTCCTTATTTATCTAAACACATTACTTCCAACCGTGGGAACCTAGTGGATGATCCCTCACTTGGTGGGAGGTGAGGTGGCGGGTGGGACCCTGGTACACTCCCTTGTACCAATTGAGTCCTGGTGCACAATGAAAACCCTTCCATTCTCTTCAGTAGAAGGTGAAAGATTCTACTACCCTGGACAGGTCACGAGGAACCTGCGAAGAGGTCTTGCCGGTCTTCGCGGTTCTCGCCCCGGAGAGAACCGACAATGGACCTCAGGCCCTAACACCGTAAGGAAGAAGGGAAAAGACAAGTCGCAGTGAAAAAAGTACACGAAGGTAGTACCAAAACGAAAGAAGTCCAAAAAGGTTCGCACCCCGGTGAGAGTCTAGACCCACACTGAATGTCAAGACAACTCAAGAGGGACGCATCTCGCTCATTAAATTGGAGAGATGTGTTGACGAGGGGTAGAATTTTATTACGGAGTAGAAATTCCCTTACAAACATTCTAAGAAGCGTACCATGGAATGTATACTATTTACGAGTCACTCATTATATCTAACTGTAATAACAACAACTAAAAGAAGAATCAAATAAAAAATTTTATAGAACTGATTCTTTGAATGGCAAGGGGTTTATTCGGTCTTAAGTCTCTAGTCGGTGAGATCTCTTTGATAGGCACTGTTCGCGTTCATGGACCTCCATATTATTTGTGGAGGTCCATGGTGACCTCCAACGAAGTCAGTCTTTTTGTTTTTATTGGTTAGGACACATACAGTCGGTGTCAATCCGAGGTCGATTTTATTATCGGAAATTTTAAAGGAAAGAATTGACAAGTATACTGGAGTCCCAGGGTCCCTTAGACACAGTTAGTAAATTTCAACAAACCACAATTGTATTTTATATTGTTCGTCTTCTTGACTTTCCGGTGCAACATCTGAAGCCAACTTAAATAAGAGAAATGAATACTGAACACATGTTTACTAAACACTCATACAACCAGAGTTTGACTCACCGATAATCATAGATATAGGGCAACGATTCTCACAATTTTATTTTCCTCTCCCCAATCCTCATACTGACAGTGTTAAACACCCTTATTCTAATCTTTTTCTCTTGGGTCGGTCTAGTAGACCTTTCCACTACGCCACCGTCGAGGGAAAATTTTTCGAGATCTAATCTTTAGAAGTCAGAGACACCCTCACCCCACCCCTAATATATGAGTCAACACAGGTTGAGAAACACCGGGGTATTGACGTCGAGCGGTCTGAGGAGACAGGTGCCCTAAGATGTCCGTTCTTACGATCTCACCCAACGGTACGGGAGGAGGTCCCGCAGAAGGACTGGGTCCCTAGCCTGGGTACAGAGAACACAGAGAACATAACTGTCCGTCGAAGAAGGGATCACGGTGAACCCTTCGGGGTCAATCAACGAGTCAACACAGACTGAGAGACGCTAGGGTACCTGACCTTAAGAGGTCCGTTCTTATGACCTCACCCATCGGTAAGGGAAGAGGTCCCCTAAAAGGACTGGATTCCGAGCTTGGACTCGGAGGACTTAACGTCCGTCTAAGAAATGACAGACTCAGTGGTCCTTTCGGACCCCACCCTTAATTGACTCAAGTAAACGACATTGCAACCAACTGGAATAGAGAACAACGATACTTTTCCTCGGTCTTCTACGGTCAAAGAGAGAACAGGTCAAATAAGACGGGGTTTCAGGAACTCAAAGGTTGATAAAGACAATTTTCTGAAAGACCAACGGGTCATTAGTAAAGGTTTATGGAGTTATAAACAATTGTAACTGAACGAATCAGTACGTGAACCGGGTTTTGTTCTCTCCCATAACACACAGAAAAAGGGACATCTCCCCACTAAGATAAAACGTATGAAAAAAAAAGAGAGATAACGGGTTTGTGTAACAACGAAAATTTATATTGTGGTCTCATCCCGGACTAGACGGAGTATTAGCAAAGAAGCGATTCACGATTGATTTGATTTATTTCAATGGACAACGCCAAATCTAGTCCTCCTATACGTACATAGATGGAGGTCCGTCAACTACACCGTCCGTCTCTTCACGACTCCTCAAGAGGAAAGTCCTACCCCCTCACCTCTTGTCCTTCCTCCTCCACGTCTGACGACCACAAAACGGGAACTGGAACGAGTACCCGACTCTATTATTGTACAAACAAACAAACAAAAAAATTATAAACAAATAAACCTAAACTGACACGACCCAGAAACAACGACGGACCCGACAAGACATCAACGTCTCTCGTCCCCGAAGAGTAACACCACCCAAGAGACCAACACCTCGTACCCGAGATTTCGCACGCCCGAAGTCAGGACCGTCGAGGACCCGAGATCTCGCGTCCGAGTTATCGACACCGTGTGCCCGAATCAACGAGGGGCCGTACACCCCAGAAGGGCCTGTTCCCTAGCTTGGACCAAGGGGACGTAACCGTCCACTTAAGAAATGGTGACATTGTCGTCCCTTCGGGCTCTATCATTGTGAGTCGTACCTGTCCCTCCTCGGAATGAGTCCTGACTTCCGTCTCAGGGAAGGAACCGAGGACGAGGGGAGGAACGGGCCCGGGTGTGCTCTTTTGTGTAAAGTGTCGGACCACAGAACAGGTGGTCTGATGGTTCCCGTCCCTCGGTCGGCCGCGTGGGTTCCTGCCCTTCTCGGAGAAGCCGCCCGACCGCGGACCCCTCAGGTCGACCAGTGTCGTGGCCGTCGCCGCAGACGTCCTGGTGCCGTTCCTTGCCTTCCTCGAGGAGAGGTACTGAGACGTCCACGTCGAACCGGAGTCAAAGTGCTTGCGGGCGCCCCTGTTGGGTGTCTGGGAGGAGGTACCACCTCTCGGCACCCTATACCGTCGCCCGTCCCCACCACGTCCCGGACGAGAATGGAGAGAACTAAAGAAAACGACACGCAACACACCAAAACGGATTGACCGAAATTGACGAACGTGAAACCACCAAAATAAGGTCTTATTAGACCGAAAGGTCACTAGGGAAAAGGACCACATCACAACGGAATTCGTCCCCGGTATTTTACGACCGGAGACTTCTATAAGGGTCTTCTGCTCGAGACACTTGTCAACCACACCCTCGGGAACACACGAGACAGGAAGGGGCCCAAATTGACACGGACAACCACACGAGTACAGTGCCCACGAGTCTCGGCCCCCCTCCCAGGGGAACCACATTGGGTCGTAGCGGATCGGAACGAGTCAGTGCCCGGAAAAGAGGACGTGAGGAACGACCTCAGCGACAGGACTCGCGGTGCACGGGTGTCCCGTCGGCACGCCACCGGGGTCGGGAACGGTCCGACCCAAGTCTCTGAGAAGAGTGGTCACTTACACCCAATCCCGAAAGGGAAGAACCACTATATTCGACGACGACGAAGTCACTTTTTGAACCCTAACTTCCGTTTCGGGGTTCCCTAAATGACGGAATTCAGTGGAACAACTGGCAAATAGAGGATTAGGTCCGATGAACGGACAAAATTTCCGTATAATCCCCAATCGTCGGGACTTGAACAAGGCCAGGCTACCGTATCTCGGAATACCGAGCGTAGAGTCTAGGAAGACCTGACATCCTAATTTCCACGTGGTCTCGAGTCGGTGAGGGCTCCCGTGGAGACTCGAGGTTCCAGAGACAAAGAGACAAGAAAATAAAACAATATAAAATAAAAAAGACATTTTCACGACAAACCAGGGACTCCTCACGAAGGTCCTTAGAGGTCTTGGTCCCCCCACCATCTCTCGTGGGACCGACTACGAGGTATCGTAGTGCCAATACGGACCTACTCGTCCACCATTAGCACCACCGGTCGCCGGTCACGGGTGTCCTCCGTCTCTGCCCGTCGTCGTCGGGGGACCCACCGTCTCACACACCCACGGTAAACCACGGGACGGAACGAGACCGAATCGACGACAGGAATCCGGATCGGGTAGTGGGGTCAGAGAACCGAGGGGAAGGGTCCTCCTCCACGACCACCCGTCGGTCCGAATGGAGCCTACGTGGACCGAAGGGTAGCCGCAGGCGGGGGGCCCCGGTCGAGAACTAGGATCCGTTCCAATGAATTAAAGTCGAAAGTCAGACAAAGGTGTCGACATTTTACCCCAATTATTGTCCTAGCGTCCACCAACTCCCTCGTGGTGTACTCTGTCACCCAGCACAAGCGTCACGGACCGCGCGTCCCCCGTGAGGGACGGAGTGACTAAGAACAATCGCAACCGGACCAGACAGTCCCAACACGTACAGGACCCAGAGCAGTCGACCCCGGCCCTCGGGCACCGGGTGTGAAGGGAGGAGTACCAGAGATCCTTCCCCGACGGCCACTTCGCCCGAGAACCTCAAGTCTCGAGAAAGAAAATCTGGGGTACTGGTGGTTCTAGGAGGGGGCTCCCGACACCGGACCGCAGGATCTGTGGGGGTCGGACAGGGGTCTGTACCCCTCACCGACCCGGGTCGCGGCTGGGGAGTGGCGACTGAACACGGGCGAAACGGACTGCGTCACACGCCTCTTCTTCGGACTTCGACCACCGGGTCTCCGTCTCGGGACGGGTCTCGGGGTACACCTCCGCGACCTCTGCGACTGCGCCCACGGGTGCCGTCCGGGACTCCCACCCCCGCAGGCGGGGCTCGTCGGCAAGGAGCACGACCCGGTCCTCCTCATGCCCCTCGTGGTGAGAAGGTAGTACGTGACGTCCACCCACGACCGGCGACCCCGTCCCGGAACCCCCTTTTCCCCGCCCGAGAGGCCCTTCGGACGCCAGAACCCGACACGCACACTTCCGCACCGTTCGTCCTGCTACTCCCTATTGTCTCTACGTCCACCACCCTACCGGGGTTCCCTGGCACTTGACAGTCTCTTCCCGACCTGTCGACGGTGACCCCGACAACAACCAGTTCAGTGGAGGAGGTGAGGAGTGCTAGGACCTCTCATTGCAGGTCTCCCATCCACTACGGGTGACCCGGGTCGTGTATTACCTACGAAATACTCATCAAGAGTCTGCCTACTTACTTACTTATAAAGATCATCAGGTGTGGGCAAGAACCTCGCACCCGTAGAGAGTCGTCCTCTCAGTCTTTTCCGGTCAGGAGACCCGGACCCGACTACTCCCACCGTCTGAGTCCGCCCCTACGATTACCGCACGGAAAAACAGAGTAGAGTCCCACCTGACGAGCCCCTCTTCCCAGCGGTCGAACCTACACCTGCCCCAGTAGTTTCACACCAGGAAGTTGGGGTAGTACGTCTGGTTCCGCAGGAGATAGAGGTTCAGTGGTGACGAGAGAAATCTTACCCGGTGGTTCGCCCTGTCCGACCACTCACCAGAACGGGTACCGACCTGGACACCAGAATTCACTCCTGGAGGGTCCCAAGAGGGGACGACGAGGTCGTGGTGCTCGAACCAACCCTGGGGTCCGACTCGGGGAGACGAGAGAAGAGTGACGCGTGAACTCCTGGCGTGGAGGTCCTGTTCCTACCGGAGGTTCCGTTCCTACCGGAGGAGATAAAAAGGATCTCCGGAAATATCCGGGTCTCGATCTCGACAGGGGCCCTGTACGTTTACCCCGACAGTGGGTCTGGACACTGGTCGACTCCGGAGACGGGTACCTCCACCACCACCCGGTCCTCGGTCGTCCGTCCTGGGCCCACCGACCGCAACTTTGACCTTCTGCCCCCAACCTCCCGTCTCCCAGAGGAAAGGTCGAGATGGACACCACTATGGATGGAGGGTAAGGTGTCTAAGGAAGTTCCAGTCGACATGACAGATTAAAAATTTACTCCAGGTAAAATCGGCCAAAGGGGACATGATGGACCTCCTCACCTCAACCCAGTGGGGTGTCGGACGGGAGGTGGAGTGTCCCCACCCGGAGCGGGAGGACACTCGGACGGACTCGTCCGGACTGGGATTCGACAGGGAGAAGAAGGTCGACAACGACCCGTCGCCACACCCCTGTCACGCGGAGATGCTGTGCCTTCGGTTCTTCTTGGAGACACTTTAGTTGTAGTTACTACTATACGGGTCCACTCGGTCTGCGGCGAGGTTGGTCAGTGACACGAACCACCCGGCCGGAACCGGAACCGGAACCGACTCAGAGACTCGGGTCGAGGGGGAAGGAAACACCCACCCGTCTCACGACTCGACCGGGGGGGCGGCTATGGGGGACACACAACGTCCTAGAACAGAGAGCGCACGTCGGGATCACCTCGGAGAAAGCAGACGAGCCGACGTCGAAGTTCGGAGTGACGGGTGCACCTGCACAACCGTGGTCTGTAGCCGTCGTCCCCGTGGTTGGTCCAAGGCCCGTCCGACGACGAGACCCTGTGCTTCTGGTACTTCGTCGTCCACCCTCAAAGGATACCGCGGGGCCCCGATCCGTGGGAGGGCCCCGCCCCTCGTGTGCCCCACACGACGGGTGACAACGAAACCAGAGAAGGGAGAAACGAAACCCGAGGAGTGTAAAACTAAACACTCTAAAGTCTCGTACAACTTTGCATCATTATGAGGTCACCCCGTCTAACGACCGTTGACTTCAGTAAGCCTTCCACGTTGTTTGAATCTTAAGTGTGTGTCGGAAGATCACCCGGGAAAACCGAATAACTTTTTAAATTTGTAAAAAAAAATTATAAATTTTGAAAAAAAAAAAAAAAATCATCAAAACTTTTACTTTCAACGAGTCAGTACAGGTTGAGAAACCCTGGGGTACCCGTCAGGTACCTTAAGAGATCCGGTCTTATGACCTCACCCATTGGAAAGGGAAGAGGTCCCCTAGAAGGGTTGGGTCCCTAGGAGGACGTAACGTCCACCTAAGAAATGGTCGACTCGGTGTTCCCTTCGGGTTTTCGGACATCGTGGGTCATTGGGGCCCGTCAGAGGGTAAGTTCATGGTTGGTCGACACTGGAACGAATCGAAGGCTCTAGTCTGTTCTGACCCACGCAAGTCCCACTACACCGGTGTCTTTCCCACCATACTCAGCAAAATCCGAGTGTCATTTTACCTCTCCTTCAAAGTTCCTACAGGGGTACGCGGGACAGGGGTGTGCACGGGTCGGAGGGGACGATAGTTAAAGGGAGTGGCCTCGTCGTGTGCGCAATGTGAGCTACGTGGATGTGCCTGTGTAACCTTAGTGGGGCCCGGGTGTCAACTGTAGTTCCAAGCCAGAATCACAACACACAAGACACCCGAACCTGTCTACCCACTACTGTACGCAGGAAGACGGGGTAAGGTAGGTCGTCTGTGGACACGTAGACAGGAGACCGTAGAGTATCCGGAAGATGGAATAGGGTGGGTCAGACTAGTCCAGGAAAATTTAGAACAATAAAGGCGGACGTTATGTCCTCTGGGACATAGCTAAGGACCCAGCCCTTCTAGGGGACGTCCTCCCGTACCGTTGAGTGAGGTCACAAGAACGGATCTCTTAGGGGCACCTGTCTCCTCGGACCTCCCGATGTCAGGTACCCCAGCGTTTCTCAGTCTGTGCCGACTCACTGATTTGTGTAAAAGACGACTCCCGAAAAGAGTCCTCAAAATTAAAACACAAATGAACAATAAAAGGTTAAAAAGTAACTTATAAGTTATGTATCTTCTCTTATAACTTTAGTGTCCACAAACCTTATTTCTCTTTTCTCGGACGGATGACAGTGCCAAATTGTTACCTTGTGATGACTAGGAAAAATGCGAGACCACACAGTAAGGAGTTAGAACCAGAGGAAGGGGGAAAGTCTGTCTTGGACAGAACCTTAACCAAAGAATAACAGAATGTAAAATTTACACCAAATAGGAAAAATATCGACGTCAAGAGGGACCTAGGCCTCGGGTAACGGTAGTTGACGTGCCGGAAGTTAGTGTTACCCTTGGACGACCAGTGCCCCCGCCGACTGCCGCAGTAGGCCGACAAACCATTCGCTCACACGAGTACCGTTAGGACCAGGGGAGAAGGTAGCTGGGTCCTTTCTCTCAACCCAAAAACGGTCGACCTGATCTCCGATGACACTTTGGGGCCAAGTTCTAAGAGGATTCTCTTGAATTGAAACCAGTCGCAGACGAAGTCCTAGGAGGATTAATGGAACCAGGACTAGACTCAGTCACCTGTACCCTCCCCTACCTCGAATCGTCAGGAAGTCAGGACTCGAGAACATAGACTCAGGAGTGTCGGGTCCACTCTAGGTCCTCAGGACAGGAGAACCAGGCCGGTGAAGTGACAGGGACACTCCCGTCATCCTCCCCTCCGAAGTCTCAGTAGTCGTACGAGAAATTTCGAGGAGCGCGTCCGGAGGGGATCCTCTGGCCTCGGTCACGCAGACGTTTCCGTGGCGATCCCCGACATAGAAATTGACTAGAGGTCCCGCGGGGCCACCCTTCCTGAAGACACAGGAGGATCTGAATGTCCGAGGTGGCGTCCTAAGGACGTGGAGTGGAAACTGGTCACTCTCTTCGGAAGTAAATTCTGTCCAATTGTCTTATGATCCGTGCCACCTCCTCTCTTGGTCACTTGACTTCGTGGGCACGACCGAGAAGTACCGCCGGTCGAGACACTGAGGGCAACCCACCGCCCCCGGGGGACGGAGGTCGTGCCGGGGACGGGACGTCCGTGTCCCTCCCACTCCACGGAGGCGGACGCCCGTCCACGGAGGCGTCCCGGGCCCGCCCTTGGGATCGCCGTAGAACAACGGAGTCTGTACGTCGTCGTACTCACACGATACTCGACCTTCCGGGTGACGCCCCTCCAGATGAGACACCTCAAGTCGATGCTACTCTTGTGACACATGTCGCAGCCGCTCCTGCCCTTCCACTCACCCGCGCCCGAAACCAGTCGTTCGAGGGAAGGAGACCGAGACATCCGCAGACCCTAAGATCTCCCGGGGGATTATCGTGTTACCTGACTCAAGTCAGGACTGGCATGGCAAATGGTCGAGACACTGGACCCCGGAGAGAGGTGGGTGAAAACAGAAGACATTTTGTCTCTTCTTTTATCATTGGCCAGAGTATCCTAGAATCACTCCAGATGTACTCAAGTCACCCTCAGCTGACAGCACTTTCCCCTCCTGGGTGTAGGAAAGAGGACCAACATCGTCTTTCCTACGTAGAGGGACTGGGTGGGACGAGCACCCAGGGTCACGTCGGTACCACATGAACTCACTCGAACCAGTGACCCACTAGTGTCGTACCCACCCGTCTTGAACGATCCGGCACCCCCGACCTCTGTCGACGCGGGTCTCGGTTCTTTGTATTTTTCCCTCGACCCCTTCTTCCATTTTTATTCACGGGGGAAAATCTCAGAGGAACCTTCTTAAGCAACCCTAGGGACCCTTCCCTCGACCCCGTCCGTCTCGACCGTATTCCTGAATGAAAACACACAGGGGAGGACCCGGAAAACCTAACAGGTGGAGACCTAAGACAGGTGGCGAGAATAGGTCACTTCTGTCAGCAATGTTTTACCTAAGAAGTGAACTTTTGAGAGCTCGTTCCGAAAAATTTAGTCTCGAACTGAACGACAAGTAGACTTAACTCAAGACTCAGTCCTCCTCCAGTGTCGTCCGTCGGACCGGGACTTCGTCCGACTTCCCACAAACATAACGTCAGGGGCTCGAGTCGAGCACAAGGTGGCGGACACAAGGTAGCCGACTCGACGACTCTTTGGCCTTGACGTAAACCTTAAATTCTTTTTGGATCGACCCAAGATTGGGATACTTATTATAATTGTGGTTGTCATCATTATTGTTAGTGACCTCGTAACACGGTCAAGCTCGCTACCCTCAGGTCCGACCACGGATGTGAGAAGACGAGGACCTCAGTCCGGTCTCTCTTTCAAGGCTGGACCTACACTACACAGACTGAGAAAGATCTAAAAGAAAGGAAGTTTTGTTTTTTTTACGAATGTAACACAGCCCTCCGTACCCCTGACCTACCAGTAGAGGGAGGGGAAGGGCCCCGGACACCTGGGGGAGGTGAAGGACCCCCGGCGGAGTGATGAGGGACGTCGCGGGGGGGTGGTCCGGGACGCGGGACCGGTGGGGTGACTCTCGGGACACGAACACGAAAACCCGACGTCAAGTAGGTCACCTTGTAGGTGTTCTCGCCGGACTTCCACAGGCTCATGCCGGACGGGTGGCTGCGGTGCCCGGGGAAACACGACAGGCCAATGTCGCCGATGTTCGTCCAGGTCCACGGAGCCCCGGCTGAGAAGCGAAAGCTGAGCCTCCCGTTAATGTACGACTGCACAAGACGGTGCCCCCCGCAGTAGATGTTCCATGGACCCCCGGGCCACCCACCGTCCCTCCAAGGAGCGATCTCCGGACCCGCACCAACTCAAGCTCGGGGCAGGGACAGAGACAGGGGCGGCCCACCGGTACCTCTGCGGAGACCGGACCCTACCTGTCGTAGACCCGGAGGGCCGACGTCCGACCGAGCCCCCTTTGACACCCCTGCCCTTGCTCCACCGGACGGAGAGACGAGTGGGCAGGGACAGGGAACTACTCGGACGGGGAAAGACGGACGGAGGCACCCTTATTATTGTTGATATCTTGTAGCTCTTGCTCTCTCTTCCCGACCCACAACCAGACCCACTCACAGGTCCACCAGACAAGGTCAATGAGATTAGACCGCATCTAAATAACAAACTACTCTGCAGGACACCCAGTTCCTGTAATGTTCGGTGCCGACCCTGTCTTTAAGTCCCCACAGCACACAGTGTACCGTTCATTCGACAGGTGACAAAACAGGGAGTCAGCTAGACGAACAGAATTGGGAGAGTAGCGTCGCAGAAACCAAGAACATGGAACAAGCACATATATTAACTCACTTTAAGATTTGGAGAGGTAGACCTGAGCAGAATGGTTCATCTGTCCCCCTACTCCGAAACACAACACCGGACTCGCGCATCAAGGTCAAGGTGCACTTACGCCACCGCGAAACAGACGTCCGTCTTCCGCAGTGCCTCACCCTACGAGAGAGGGCCCCCGAGTGGCAGGTACCCGTCGACATGGGACCCCCCGTCGTCACCCACCCACACCGGAACCGTGTCCGTCACATGTGGTCTCTGTCACACCGGGGAGAGGACCACGAGTGTGAATTCACTCTTTCTCTGTGTTCGTAGTCGCCCCTCCTGTGTCTCGACTCCCGAGTCTCCCCTCCTTCGGCCCACCCCTTACTCCGGAACCTCTCCTGACCCTTCTCCCGCGAGCCGACACCTCAGTGCCGGAAACCTCCTCTCCTCCTCCTCCTTCCGCCCGGAACCGTAGGGTGCCCCGTCGTCCCCCCCTCCCCCTCCCCGACGTCTTCACCCTTCAGCCCTCGGAAGAACTGGAATTCTCACCGTGGTCCCCGGGACCCAGATGAGGGTTGTCCCGAGGAGAAGAGATGTCTACTACGGAGCCCACCGAGAACGGGAGGGGAATCTTTAATTAAGGTATCAAACACAAATGAATAAACAAGTAAAGTTACCTATAAAATTATCTTTAGAAAAAACTCGAAATGACTCGATGTCAACTATTCAGTGAGTTATTTGATATACAAATTCCATATGTTACACTACGGTAGTATATTTCAAGGTATTCAAGAACATTAACGATAACCCTCGGTGACATTTCTCGAAAGACAAATTTCGGATTAAAATAAAGTAGTAAATTTCCGAACCAACTCAGGGCCCACCCGAGAGGACAACGAGAGACGTACTGACACACACACACATGTACTGACACACACACACATGTACTGACACACACACATGTACTGACACACACACACAAGTACTGTCACACACACATGTACTGAGACACACACATGTACTGTCACACACACACATGTACTGAGACACACACACATGTACTGACACACACACACAAGTACTGACACACACACACATGTACTGACACACACACATGTACTGACACACACACACATGTACTGACACACACACACATGTACTGACACACACACATGTACTGAGACACACACACACATGTACTGAGACACACACACACATGTACTGACACACACACACATGTACTGACACACACACACATGTACTGAGACACACACAGATGTACTGACACACACACACATGTACTGACACACACACACATGTACTGTCACACACACACATGTACTGACACACACACACATGTACTGACACACACACACATGTACTGAGACACACACACATGTACTGACACACACACACAAGTACTGACACACACATGACGAAATAAAAACTAGGACATCCGAAACAGTGAACAGGACTAGTCAAGTCTAGTCAAACGTCAGTCTGAACGAGAAATTGGTTATTACTCAACTTTCGAAAGGGGGGGTATAGGAAATTTTCACAGTCAAGTCAGCACAGGCTGAAAAACGCTAGGGTACCTGTCGTCGTGCGGTCCGAAGGGACAGGTAGTAGTTGAGGGCCTCGAACGAGTTTGAGTGCAGGTAACACAGCCACTACGGTGGGTTGGTAGAGTAGGAGACAGCAGGGGAAGAGGAGGACGGGAGTCAGAAAGGGTCGTAGTCCCAGAAAAGTCTGTGTGTGTCTTCAAATTTCCACCGTCTCTCTTGAGACAGAGAATCTCATACAATCCCTGAATAAAAGGGGACACCAACTTCCTCATCGACATCAGTCCTTTAACTTCCATAACGACCAGGTTCACCGTTTGGACTCTGAAAGACCGGCCTCCCTGTGCACACGGACCCGTGCAGGACCCAAACCCCACCGTCGGGGGCCCGGGTTCCGTCAAACCGGGGGCCTTCACCTATTTGACGTACACAAACACTCGTGACGGACTACTACAACGGAGGACAGGGGAACGTCGACCCGCCCCTGCTGTTCCAAGACCTCTCGACGGACTCGGACCCGCCGGTGGCGCGGGGACACCAGTGGCACCTGACCTCGTGTCGGTACCTGACGCCCTGGACGGAGTGACGGAGGTACCTGCCGTTCTAGTTCGACTGGTGGGAGGACCGGGTATTTCAGACTGCCCTGGGCGGGACTCCCAGTGGGTGTCTTCGTCATAATAGGATCGTACGCCCGCCTCTTCTGTCCTCTTCTCCTTCGCGGGGAGCTCCGGGGGACGACCGACCCGTCAGAAGTCCCTCTCCAACGGACCTCGCGAACCCGTGACAGGTCTCTGGGCGACCTTGCTCTCGGTGCACGTCACCACCGTGTACGAGGGGTCTGTACCCGAGCGACCCAGACGGTCCTCGCCCGAGGTCTACCGTCCCCTTTCGAGTCCTTCCTCTTCGCAACACACCGACGAGACAACCGGGTCTTCTCTAACCTTCATAAAACATATATAAACGAGTCAAAAGAAAAAATTTTTTTCTTACGAGAACACCAGTGGACCGGAGAGAAAGACCTTGCGCACACAGGTCGTCACACAGACGGAAGTGGAAAGCGGGACCACTGCCAGTACCGCTCGGGTCCAGGACACGGGACCGAGACTGGAGTGGTCGGAGCCCCGACTAGAAATAGTCTGCCAACGAGAACGAAGCGGTATCTTCATCTTGTAGAAGAGAGAGGCCAAGGCAACCGGTTGGTTCCGTCTTCCGCAGTACCTCGGGAAACCAGAGACCCGAGGACAGTCCCTCCGATACCCGAAGGGAACACCGAGTCGACCATTTCTTAGGTGGACGTTACACCCTCTGGACCCAAGCTAGGGACCCAACCCTTCTAGGGGACCCCTTCCCTTTCCGATGGGTGAGGTCATAAGACTGGGTCTCTTAAGGTACCTGACATATCTGGTGTCCCAGAGTTCATCAGTCTATGTTGACTCGCTGAAAGTTCCTCCGATATCACGGAGAAGAAAAGTGTCTCTCAACCGTCGAAAACAAGGTCTTCGAAGAGCCGTGTTCCCGTCTTAGACTCCACAGACGGAGAAGGTAGGCTCACCGGCACCAAAGGGCCCTGTACAGTTCCCCCGAGGAGGACAAAACAGTTGAAACGTACGACTTCAAACTTGTCTCGGTCGGTGACCGCGGGAGACGACCACTCACCGGTCTCCTGTCCTCATTCAGCCGGTTCACGACCGACCCTTCAGTCCCAAGAACGGAAGACCGACACAGGTGTCGGACCGGGAGACGAAGGACCGACCCACCCTGAAACTTTCCCGTCTATGGGAGTGTCCCACCTCTTCGTGCTCTCCTACTGACGGAAGAGGGCGAACGTAAAGGTAAACTCCACGACCCCAAAGTCCGGACCTGGAGTCCGAGGCTGTGAACTGTCCCGTCGGAACAGTGGTCCGAGACGAGTCTTGTCAACAACGTCTCCGAAAAACCCGAGGTTGGGTCTAGACCCCACGTCCGGACCACTCCTCCACGAGGGTCAATGGAGGAAAACCTTTTAGCACTTTTCTACCCGTAATTTTGAAACCGAGACTAGACGACCGTCAACCCTCCTTTCGACGACGACGACGATTCAGTGAAGTCAGCACAGGCTGAGACACGCTGGGGCCTCTGCCGTCGGGTGGTCCGAGGGGGTAGGGACCCTAAGAGGTCCGTTCTTGTGACCTCACCCAACGGTAAAGGAAGAGGTCACGGACTTTCACTTTTCACTTTCACTTCAGCGAGTCAGTACATGCTGAGGATCGCTGGGGTACCTGACATCGGATGGTCCGAGGAGGCAGGTACCTTAAAAGGTCCGTTCTCATGACCTCACCCCACGGTAACGGTTTCGTCCCTCCGAGTTAATACTCTTTTGTACTCTCTGAATCGCTATTCATCAATGAATTTGTAAAAATGGGTAAAGGTGAACAATTAAGAGGAAGTTTACTTATTTACGTTCTGAAGGTGGATATTATAAGGGGTAGAAGACGTAACTTCGTCGTTGGAATAAAGAGAGGGGGTCCCTAAGACGCCCTGTAAATTTTTCACCAGTACACAAAGTAAACGTACTCTCTTAAGTACCGAATGAAAAGAAGAGAGGTAGAACTTCAAAGACAGAATTACGGGTAACTCCCGTATACCCGTAGAAGAGGTATGTATACCGGAAGCGTCGAACGGTTTTACAGAAATTCCAAACATCTTTTTGTCGTGAACTTTTCGACAGAGAAGAGAGTAAAGGAAATACGAGGCAGAGGGAGAACAAATCTCGAGACAAGTGTCGATTACACTGGCTCCCAGGTGGTCCTCCCTGCCCGGCCCCCCAAGGTGTAGTGAAACTCCGACGGATTTTTGTGTTTTGGTTCCGTTGTTATCGGAGACTGGAAAACTTTAATCGTTTATGTTATACACGACACCCGATGGGACGGGGAGAACCGGACAGAGAGAGGTTGGGGGTGGGGTAGGACTCACGGACAGTCGCACGGAAGAAGGAGCCCAAGGAGGGACAGGGAGAGGAGTGGGGAGGTTCCACTGAAGAGTAGGAGGTTATTTCGTACAGCTTTGAATTTAAATGGCGAGGAAGTGTTATGGGCGAACCGTGGATGGGTCCTTGGGTCGCTCCAGGGATGGGACCGCACCCGTTCCGGTTAGTCTACTTTTGGTAGTTCCGTCCGGTCGGGGTCACGGGACTGGGGCGTGCGGGCCACGTCGACACCGGGCCGAGACCCGTCCCGACGCACTCTTGTCACTCCACGCAAAGGGAATAATAGGAGCCCTAGACAGACGCGAACGGACGAGGATGAGGTTCTGGAGACCGGGGGACTCGAGTCGTAAGTCTACCGAAGTCCTCGACTGAAGGTGGGTAAGTCTAGGGAGGCGAACCCGAAGACCAGGGACGAGCCCGGAGGCGCGTCTTCCCAAAAATACGTCTACCCGCAGGATGTAAAAAGTCGACCGATTCCCTTCTCCAAAAATTCCTCTCACTCCTCCTCCAAGAGGATCATCATTCACAAGGGGTAAGGAAACGAGTGTTTTACTACGCAGAGGCGACTAATCTGAACCCGAACAGAACCGAGTGTTGAACACCCTTGCCTCCCGTCACTCCAGTGATCTCCACTGACTACAACCTTGGAAACCCTTGGTCTCCTCTTCGTCCAGGACGGAGTACTTCTCCGACCTCCGTCTCGGGTCCAAGTTGGACGTTGATTTGTTGAGGTCACGGGTCGTCCAACCAAAACACTAAAATTGAGGAACCAAATAGAGGAATTAGGAACTGACTGAATTTGAAAGGACCTGGTCGGATGGAGGTATCCTAACTCCGAATCAATACTCCACTTTCACGAAACCCCTTTGGTTTCAGTGGTGTGTCAATCTTCACTCTAGACCGAGACTAAAAGGTTCGAGACCTAGTGTGAGGGGATAGGACATGGAGATCATATACCTTTCATTAATAAGATAATAATGTACTAAACAACATTCAGTGTGAAGTTCACCGACAGAACTATTAAAGTGTAAACCCCCCATCTACCAAGACTAGTAGGAAAACGGAGTTTTTGTGTTTACAAACACAAAAATCAGTACAGACGGTGAACCCCAGAAAAAACCGGACGGAAAAAGTTCGATAAAGTTCGACATACTAAAATACATTTTGATCTACGATTGAGGTGCACACTTGGCGTCGCGAGCCGTAGTTCAACTTTCGTTTCACTCCTCTGTACCCGTTGAAATACCTCGTCGGGACAAGAGTCTCCCTTGTGGAGTCAGTGGTTAAACTTATAATTAATAATCATTGAGGGTGAAAGATCTATTTTTTACATTTGTTACAAAAATTAAAGAAAAGGACGTGGGTTCCCTGAGTGGAACGGGGGTGAGCGGGATGGACCCCCACGTACGGAGGTCGTCCCTCGACACTTGAACCAAAAAGACCCTGAAGAGAAGGGGGAGACGGGAAGGGGATAGTCTCGAAAGGTTTTACTTAGAGGGGGAGAGGGGAGAGGAATTAAAGACCAACCTTCCTCCCCGGACCCTTAACAGGGAAATTGTCAGGTTGGTCGTTCGGTGTCCTGACCTTTTCCAGTCAAAAGTAAGGTTAGGGTTTCTTTCCGTTACGGTTTCTTATAAGTTTGTCTGAAATAAAAAACCCCGAGGTTTTAGTGACGTCTACCACTAACGTCGGTACTTTAATTTTCTGCGAATGAGGAACCTTCTTTTCAATACTGGTTGGATCTATCATATAAGTTTTCGTCTCTGTAATGAAACGACTGATTCCAGGCAGATCAGTTCCGATACCAAAAAGGTCACCAGTACATACCTACACTCTCAACCTGACACTTCTTCCGACTCGCGGTTTCTTAACTACGGAAACTTGACACCACAACCTCTTCTGACAACTCTCAGGGAACCTGACGTTCCTCTAGGTTGGTCAGGTAAGATTTCCTCTAGTTGGGACATTAAAGAAACCTTCCTTACTACGATTTCGACTTTGAGGTCATGAAACCAGTGGAGTACGCTTCTCAACTGAGTAACCTTTTCTGAGACTACGACCCTCCCTAACCCCCGTCCTCCTCTTCCCCTGCTGTCTCCTACTCTACCGACCTACCGTAGTGCCTGAGTTACCTGGGCTTAGACCCACTTGAGGCCCTCAACCACTACTTGTCCCTCCGGACCACACGACACTAAGTACCCCAGCGTTTCTCAACCTGTGCTGACTCGACTTGACTTGGTGTGTTAACGTGAATAGAGTATACGATCGTTTCATTACGAGTTTTAAGAGGTTCGGTCCGAAGTTGTGATGTACTTGGTTCTTGAAGGTGTACAAGTTTGACCTAAATCTTTTCCGTCTCCTTGGTCTCTAGTTTAACGGTTGTAGGAAACCTGGTAGCTTTTTCGTTCTGTCAAGGTCTTTTTGTAGACGAAATAACTAATACGGTTTCGGAAACACATCTAGTGTTGTTTGACCTTTTAAGAATTTCTCTACCCGTATGGTCTGGTGGAATGGACGGAGGACTCTTTAGATATATGTCCATCTTCGTTATCGATCTTGTTGTCTGACCAAGGTTTAGTCCTTTCCTCATGCAGTTCCGACATATAACAGTGGAACGAATAAATTGAATTAACGTCTCACATAGTACGCTTTACGACCCGACCTACTTCGTGTTCGTCCTCAGTTCTAACGGTCCTCTTTATAGTTATTGGAGTCTATACGTCTACTATGGTGGGAATACCGTCTTTCGCTTCTTGATTTTTCGGAAAACTACTTTCACTTTCTCTCACTTTTTCAACCCAATTCTGAGTTGTAAGTCTTTTCATTCTAGTACCGTAGACCAGGATAGTGAAGTACAGTTTATCTACCCCTTTGTTACCTTTGTTACTGTCTGAAATAAAAAACCGAGGTTTTAGTGACGTCTACCACTGACGTCGGTACTTTAGAAGTAAACGAGGAACCTTCTTTTCGATACCGTTTGGATCTGTCGTATAATTTTTCGTCTCTGTACTGAAACGGTTGTTTCAGGTTCAGGTTCGATACCAACCTGATGATCTTTCATCAGTGCATACCTACACTCTTAATCTGATATTTCTTTCGACTCGCGACTTGACTACGAAAACTTGTCACCACGACCTCTTCTGAGAACTCTCAGGGAACCTGTCGTTCCTCTAGGTTGGTCAGGTAGCATTTCCTTTAGTCAGGACTTATAAGTAACTTTCCTGACTACGACTTCGACTTTGAGGTTACGAAACCGGTGGACTAATCTTCTTGACTGAGTTGACTTTTCTGGGACCACGACCCTTTCTAACTTCCACCCTCCTCTACCCATACTGTCTCCTACTCTACCAACCTACCGTAGTGGCTGAGTTACCGGTACTCAAACTCATTTGAGGTCCTCAACCACTACCTGTCCCTCCGGACCACACGACGTCAGGTATCCCAGTGTTTCTCAGTCTGTGCTGACTCGCTGACTTGACTTGGTTGTTCAGAGTTTACCTCGGTGTAAACCCTTTCAATTTTTTTTTCATGACAATTTTAATAAGTGCTGGGAACAATTGCTTGTCATTCCTTTGATAATCTCTCAGATGATCCATCCCAAAAGACACCCCCTCTCCAACTTGAGTTGAGGGTCATGTTCCCTTCACGGACCCACCCCCCAGTCACCTACCTATTAATGATTCTCCTTTGTGGTCTCACTTCACCCGAAGACCGATGTAGCTGGATTATTCTAATAACGACACAATCAAGTCAACGGGTCAGTACAGGCTGAGAAAAGCTGGGGTACTTAGCGTCGTGCGGTCCGGAGGGACAGGTAGTGGTTGAGGACCTCAAGTGGGTTTGAGTACACGTAGCCCAACCACTACGGTAGATCGGTAGAGTAGGAGAAAACAGGGGAAGAGGAGGACGGGGGTTAGGGAGGGTCGTAGTCTCAGAAAAGGTTACTCGGTTGAGAAGCGTACTCCACCGGTTTCATAACCTCAAAGTCGGAGTCGTAGTAAGGAAGGTCACTTGTGGGTCCTGACCAGAGGAAATCCTGCCTGACCAACCTAGAGGAACGTCAGGTTCCCTGAGCGTTCTCAGAAGAGGTTGTGGTGTCAAGTTTTCGTAGTTAAGAAACCGAGAGTCGAAAGAAATGTCAGGTTGAGAGTGTAGGTATGTACTGGTGACCTTTTTGGTATCGGAACTGATCTGCCTGGAAGCAACCGTTTCATTATAGAGACGAAAAATTATACGATAGATCCAACCAGTATTGAAAGGAAGGTTCCTCATTCGCAGAAAATTAAAGTACCGACGTTAGCGGTAGACGTCACTAAAACCTCGGGGGGTTTTATTTCAGACTGTGACAAAGGTGACAAAGGGGTAGATGAAGGGTCTACGGTACTAGAAACAAAAGACTTACCACTCGAAATTCGGTTGAAAAAGTGAGAGGAGAAAGAGAAAGTAGTTCTCCGAAAAATCAAGAAGTGAAAAACGGTATTCCCACCACAGTAGACGTATAGACTCCAATAACTATAAAGAGGACCGTTAGAACTAAGGACGAACACGAAGAAGGTCGGGTCGCAAAGAGTACTACGTGAGACGTATTCGCCGGCCCATTAGTTTGCACTGGACCCCCCCTACTGCCACCTACTCTTAGTCCACACCTCCCACCCGCCTGAGGTCGATTAGGTCATAATCGACATAAGAGCCATTTTTGCCTGTTACACCTCTACGTGCGCCTTCAGGTTTTCCGTCCCGCAACGACTCCTCTCAAGTCTAGGGAGAGACTTAAACCAGTTCCTCTCTGAACCAGTCCTGGGCCCAGTCGCCTCCGGCCTCACGGGGTGATGTGGAAATAGGCCGCTCAGGACGAGGTTGCGGCTCCCGCGTCTGGTGCGCCGGGCGGCCGTCCCCCGCGCGGCCCAGGCGGTGCGGCCGCCCGCGGGCCCTAGGCCTTCACGCCCTTGAATCCCCTCGCCCCCGGCCCGGCGCCCCGAGGGGCGAGGGCTGGTGGTAAGCCTAGGCGGAGGGCCCGGGAGGGGCCTTCGGTCCCTCCGCGCGCCCTGGGCTCCATCCTTCGGGCCGGCCTCCTCATGGCCCTTGCGCCCGCCCACCCAGCGCGCAGGGCGAAGCGGGAGGAGACCGCCCGGCCGGGGCGAGAGTAGCGCCGGCATCGCCGCGCCCCAGGGGCTCTCGTCCCTCCGCCTCTTGACCCCCGAGGCCCGTCCAGCGACGCGGGCGCCCCGGCGGGGTCCGGGAGTGGGTGGGCGGGGGTCGGCCGCCCCGGGTCCCGGTCCCGGACCTCCCGGGTCCACGCTCAGGACTGGCCGGCAAAGTTTGAAAAAAAACCACTGACACGCTTAACGATTTACAGTCAAGAAGCAGACATTTTACCCGAAGTCTTATAGGTAGAGTACCAGTTTAGTCATATGCGTGGCTCGTGGCGTCGACACGAACACGCCCCACCAATCGCCATGAGGAATCTACAGCGTTTCTAACTCGCGCCCTCCTCTTCCCCGGTGTCTCCTACTCTACCAACCTACCGTAGTGGCTGAGTTACCTGTACTCAGACTCGGTTGAGGCCCTCACCCACTACCTGTCCCTCCGGACCGACGACATCAGGTACCCCAGTGCTTCTCCACCTGGTGCGACTCGCTGACTTGTTGTAATCTACACCCTTACTGACAATGGTGGAGAACCTAAAAGTGTCTTGCACGCGCGACTCGACAAAAGTCCCAATGACGAGTCACCTCCCGTCTCTGGACGTGGGAAACTCAGCGTCCCAGCCCCGACTCAAAGTCCTCCCCGTCCCGCCCTTAGGTCACCCCCACCCACCCCTCTCCGGTCTAATCTACTCTTGGCGGGGGCTGGGGGTCTCGGGACCGCAGACCTAGGACGTGTAAGTCCGTGTTACTATAGACTGTGTGGGCTGGTCAGTCTTCATAGAAACCTAAATTCCCTCACCCACAACCGGTCACTTTGGAGTGACTTAGTTTTACCGGAACCCCAAAGAATATTGGTGAGGATCTATCTCCCTTCCTCTTTAGACACTACCCTCCTCTCCTCCTTCTCTCGTAACTCTCTCCAAAATTCCCATCCTAACAGACCCGTGGGACCCCTGTCACTCGCAGAGACCACCTCTCCTCTTCCCCGTGGAAGGAAGGAGGACACAACTCCGTGAGTCACGTCTCCGAGGACCCTCGTACCCCGGGGTGACGACCACCCCCGGGACCCGGGACTCACCTCCCGAAGAAGAGGTACTGCGGGTGTCGGACGGGTGAGGTGTGCGGGGAGAAGTACGGGACACTTACTAGGTAGACTCAGAGGAACCGGGACGAGTGGAGACCGGACGGGATTGGTCAGTGACACCGACTACGGACTCTTACAAGAATAAATAATCTTAAGTGACCTGAAACAAGAAACATCCTTAATTTCTACCTGAGGACAACTACTGTTTACCTGGATGTCAAGGACGACACTCTACTCTCTCACCCTAAGCGACAGGACTTCAGCGATTCGAACCTGGGATCAAGGAGAAGTACTCTCTGATTTCTCTACCTTCGGAATTTCAGACTCTTATTTTTCTCCCACGACGGGTGTACCTACTGTCGGGTCCACCGACTTTTCTCCCGCCACGTCCACTTCTGGGGGTTCTCCTCTGGTCGGTACCACGGTCGTCGACGTCGGTCCACCCCGTCGAAGACAGGAGGACCCCCTAATCCTGTCCCCTCCCTGACTTCCGGAGTGTCAACGACCCCGGGTCAGCAGGTCACAACCACCTTGTCACTCCCTCCCACAAAGTCAGGTGTTTGCAGAGCAGGCGAGAGCCCACACGTCCGACGTCCACCGACACGGGACGGTCCGACCGTGACCGAAGACGGAGACAGCCACTTAGAGGTGGGAGACCGGGAGTACCGAGTCAGGGTCTATCGACGAGGTCGAGAACTCAATTTGTGTGTGGTCGATTCGAGAGTCTATCGTCAACAGGTTTAACAATCATAGAAGTAAACGGCGTCTTTAACACTGGTAGGTTACTCCCCCATCCACTTGGTTCACTAGGGTAGAAGGACGCCTATATAGAAATCCCTGCCCGTCTGTTCGACGTCCAACGACCCGGCCGGTCTTTAGTCTCTAACCCCCCGTGCCCCCCTCCAACCAACTTACCACTATAACCACCCCCAGAGGTCCGACGGTCCCTCCCCCATGGGGACAGGAGAGGACCGGTATCAGAGTCCACGAGTGACAGGGAGAGACTGAAGGGAAAGATTCAAAAGAAGTGACTGGTCGGAACGAAAGACTAGCAACGACACGACACGAATCAGCGGGTCAGCACAGGTCGAGTAACGCTTGGTCGGTTGACATCGGTCCGAGGAGACAGGTACTCCTAAGAGGTCCGTTCTCATGACCTCACCCAATGGTACGGAAGGACGTCCCCTAGAAGGGCAGGGTCCCTAACTTGGGTCCTGACGTAACACTCCCCAAAGAAATGACGACTCGGTGGTCCCTTTCGGGAGGAAATAACATAAGTGTGTACTCCCACTCCCCACCGTAAGTCTGTACAGAACCGGACAAACTGGAAAAACGTAGCGCTCGCACACACGTGTGTCCGCGCACACACAGAGTCCTCGGTCGACAGAGTGGGATAAAGAATCGCCTCAACTACCTGCCACCCTTCGGGGTACCAACGGGGTTCTTGGGGACACGGTCAGTGATCAAGGTTCCTACGTCTCCGGTGCCGTCACGGGACCCCTTCGATGACGAGAGTCGGGACCGTCTGTCCGGGGCTCTACACTGAGACCCAGAGTAAGAAAGGACGACCACTAAGTACGGACAGAGATTGAAGTACGAGAAGAGAGTCTAAAGGACGGCACTCCTGACACATGACGTACTTACTTCGGCTTTAACAACTGCAACGAGACCCCTAGGAGTAACTCCATGTCAGTTGACACAGAAAATAAAAACATTTAAAGTAAATACATATATACAACCGGCACGACCCAGGAGCGACGACGAGCCCCGAACCCCGGACGAGAGACCACCGCCACTCTCAAAGAGTAACGCCACCAAAGAGAATAACACCTCGTGTCCGAGGTCCCGTGTACCCGGAGACGTCAACCGTCTCGTGCGCGAGTCCTCAACACCAAGGACCCGGGTCACTATCATCGCACACCCGGGACCTAGCATGTCCGAAGACATCAGCACCGTGTACCGACTCAACGGGACTCCGAACACCCCAGAAGGGCCTGGTCCCGAACTTGGGTATAGAGGACGTAACCGTCTACCTGAAGAGTGGTGACTGGACGGTCCCTTCGGGTCGACACAGAAAAGACTACTGACCTCTGAGAACCGCCCCCAAGTACGATTATTTTCTCCGCGGGACGGACAACCGTCGGTCCTCGGGTGAGTAGACGTCGGGCGAGGTCCCCTCCCCACGGGGGCGGCCCGGGAACCCCGACCTCTGGACCCTCCGGCACCGGTACACTCTCTCCCGCCAGGAGGGTCAGACCCGCCGAGAGACGACCACCGCCCACCTCCCCTGTTCTCAGCACTCGACGAGCACAAGAGACTCCCAGAGGAAGCCCGCTCCACTGAAGACTAACGGTAGGAATCGTGGAGCGGGGACTTCGGGACCGAAGGTCTTCGCCGATTGCCAACAGGGTGGAAGCTCACCACATCAGGGACTCTCAGCGAGTCCCGGAAAATATATAAGGAGAGAGTAAATTACGAACGTTATTGGACGGTCAGCTATGACAGCGATCACGGTCACTCACTCCGGGTGTGAGTCCCAGGGCGCGCGGAAGGCAAGACAGCCGGACGGGAAGGCACAGGCACCCCAGGTGAACAGCAGGGACGAGGCGACAAGGACTCCGGGGACGGGCGGCGGGCGGGACGACCAGGACTAAAGACGTGGCGGGCTCTTCCTCCCGCCCCTCCCCGTCTCAGCCCACTTCCCCCCCCCGGTAGACACTAGACCCTCGACCCGGGCCAGGGGGCCGCGACCGAAATGTCCACGATGACCCATGCAAGACACAGGAACGTACAATCCCTTCATTTTGGGTAGACAAACGGACGGCAAAGAAGACGAGTCCTCCTGGCTTTTGTCCTTTTCGGCAACCTCGGCGGTGGAGACCGTCCGCGACTATTCGGTCTCGCGAGGGGCCGGTCGGGTCGCGGCGGCAGGGGTTCAGGGGCGACCTCGGCTTCGCTCCTGTCACTCCTTCTCCTGACACCCCGTCTGCCGGGACGGGACCCCGGGAGCCCAAGACTGCGCCGGACGTCGTCTTCGGAGCTCCTTCTGGTCCTGCTCGATTTTATGCAGTCCCTCTAGAAAAAGTCGACTCCCTGTGTGAAGGTCCTGGAAGACGGGTCTCGCCGACTTCCTCCGACCCGAAGGGGAGAGTCGGGTTCGCGACGGGAGTCTGACACTGTCGAAGACGAGGGTCGCAGTTCGGAGGGACCCGACCCACCTAAGTGGCCCCCTCCACTCCTCAGTCACTCGAGGGGGGTCTTAAGGACGAGAGACGAGAGGGACGAGTCCCCGGATCCTCGAGTTGTGACAGAATAAGTCCATGGACCAAGGTCCTTTACTCTAGTACCCCCAGTTTGAATGACTTTGACCTCTCAGTCGGATTATTAAAAGTTCCTTTTTGGTCATACCGACGATTCATGTGACGTCAAGGATACCAAACCGGTGGACTTCCTTCTTCGGACAAAAATCTTAGTGAAGGCAGTGCACAGTCAACCAGTCACTCGGGAACAACCAGGTTGGGACTTGTTCTGTGGAAGGGGGTCCCGACCCGAGGGGTGACTCTTGGACGGACGGCAAGGTACAAGTCTAACCCTCCGGAGGGCTGGTTGGTCTGTCGGGAGGAGGGGAGCCGGCGGTGGAAGACGGTGGAAAGATCCGGAGTCGGGGACCCGTCAATCTTTCATTCTCACCCTATCCTCGGGCCTTCTCTGTGTCTCCCGTTCTGTAGTGTGGCCTCAGGCACAAAGACGGAGATAAGTCACACCGAAACGTGTCCGCACCCTACTCCGCTAGTGCACGACATGTCTAACAGTCACATTGTCTACGACTTCTTATGTGTGTCACGGGGGCACGCACTCGCCGCGAGCATAGGAAAGGCCGCGTCCCACTCTGCCCTCCCGTACGCCGCAAGTGTACCTGCACCCGGCCGAGTGAGGCAAGTAGCAGGAGAGGACCGGTCCCTGGACCGCAGGACCCGAGGACTTGCGGGCCCAGCGCACGACCCTCGCCCGACGAGCACGTGTCACCAATCTGGGGACAAGACAGACAGACGTCCAGGTCCTCGGAAAAGTCCCCTTGCAAGTTTTGGAGGTCCGAGAAGAGACACGGACAGGACACTTAGGGAGTCTAGTGACGAACCGGAAACCCTCGTAACAGAGCTTACCTCTACCCTGCGAACGATCCGACCCAAGGGTCCCTGTGGCTCCGCAAGGAAGTATTTGGTAGTGGCCCAAGGGTAGACCGTAAACCGTCGAACAGGACCTTTAGACCGGGGTTACTGTCCTTCGGAATAGAGGGGTAACAAGACTCCTAGTTCAGTCTTACCGAACGAGTCCAGTCAATTGATTTCGTCCTTAAGAACGTTGTTACTCGATACACCAAGAGCCCACAGAATCTTCAGGGTTTCCTGTCTGGTGGGATAGGATTCTTCAGAACAAGAGGAACTGCAACCCGTGGGTGGGGGAGGTACCACCCAGGTCAGACGAGTCGCGACCGAAACTTTGTCCCACCGGCTCTTCTGTGTGACCGGGCACGCAAGAGACCGTCGGAAGAGACTCGTGTCAAGTTTCACTTGGGAACGCTAGTGTATTCGGAAATCTGCCTCGATCGTCGAGGGGTCGAGGACAGGAAACGGGAGACTCCCTTGTGTCGACACCGGTGTTCGTTCTGTTACTCGTTCCAGACCCGTCGTGGGTCTCGATCTCGGGGTCCAGGGTCCTCCCTCTCGACCTCGGTGAAGGTCCACATCCACTCCTTCTCCGGGTCTGGCGACCGGTCGTCGTGCCTCCTGCACCGGTCCTTCGGGTGCCGGTCGACGGTGAGGGGGAGCAATAATAACGTGGTCCGGTCCTCCTCTCCGTCCCCCTGCTTCTCCCACTCCTGGTCCCGGGGCATGTGCGGCTCGGACCGGTCCCGGTCCGGGTGAGCTCCGTGCGGGTCCCGGAGGTCAAGGCCCTTGACCATCGTGACGTCCCGTGACCGTGGGAGCACGGTCTCTGTCTTCAACATCTTCGGTTGGGACTCCAACCCGTCCAGGTGTTCCAACGGCCGGAAGGTCTCCTCTCGTTTCTTCTCGTCCGACTACTGACACTGGCACTCCCGGTAACACGGCTCCTTGTCGTCGACCGACGTGGCGAAACTGAAGTCCTGTCAGTAGAAGTACGGTAAGTGTCCCGCGGAGGACCCAGGGACATCCCCTCCAGTGTGGCACTTACAGGTCGAGCGGGACGGAGGGAGGGTCAAAGAAGAGCTTGAGGACAAGACTTTAAGGTCTCTGAACACCGGATGAAGGAAGTTCTGTTTTGGTTTGGGTCGGGGCCGGTGCCGACGGGTAACACCACCCGTCACGTCCCCCACCACCTGTCACCACCGGGGACCCCTGACGGGACCACTAGTCGAAGACCTTCGGGGGAACCCTTCGTGTCGGGGAGGGGAAAGGGGTACGACCGACCTCCAAACGGACTGGTGGGGTGTGAGTAGGACGTGCACCTGTCTGTCTCCTTTCGGTGCTCCCCCTGTCCCACACCTGTCCGCCACCCCTCCCATCGCAGACGATGCGTCCGACGACGGCGTCCAATGACACCTGCCCCGTCGAGTAGTCGACGTCTCTAAATAAAAGAACCAAAACCTACGGCCGTTCGGGGTTTAGTTCCGCGGTCACTAGGCCCCACATCATCCCCGGGCTAAGGACCAAGGGTCTGCCAGGTGTAAAACGACACAGGAACACCCCACCTTCCCTGTGTCCTCGAGAGTCCCCGGAGAAAAAATTCCCGTGACTAGGATAAGTTCTCCCCTATCACACTTAGGGACGAGATCGGGAGTAGTGGAGGGATTCCGGGGTGAAGGTTTACGACCCCCAATCCGAAGTCACTTGTTTACACCTCCCTGTGTCTGCAAGTCAGACGTCATCCGACGACTACTCTTATTCCTAAATAGTCGTTGAAGAAACCGTCTCTGCTTCTACATAGTTTATAATTTTACTACACAAATCAGGTACAACAATCTGACCATCCCACTCTTCAAGATTGGTAAGGTCGGGTACCGTACCCCTTTCAACGGTTGTCCTTGTGTCAGACGTGTCCAAACGTAGAATTGTCCATAAACATTTTCGGACCTAGATTTAAAAACTACCTACATCCTTAAAACCCCACAGCCTACCTGAAGGTCCCGACCTTAGGTCTAAATATGGTGACACGTCACCCTTTATTCTAAGGTGAACGAAGTCACCAGGTTCTTGGTCATCCGACCCTCAACCCAACGGACACATATTTACGAGGTAGAATGAAGCGAATAAAGTTCGGACAAGGTGAACCCGAACTTTTTTCCAATAATAGTCCGAATTACGTTTTTCTACGGACCCCGAAGAGTCTCCTCCAACATGTCGGCGGAGTGTGTCGTCGCGGGGTCCGTGGGTCTCGGAAACAAAAACTGAAGGAGAGGAGAGAGCTGACTGGAAAACCTCCAAAGTTATCTCTTGTTTTGTTTTGTTTCGACCTCGACTCTCCGACACTCGTCTGCACACCCATCGTCAGGACCAAAGGAAGGAGAGCCGGGAAGTCGTCTATCTCAAGTCAGGGTCGAGGTGACAGACCCCGCCGACTCTTGAACTTGAACCCAAGACGTCCGTCCGGGACGAGGGAACCCAGGAGGGAGGGAGCGAACCGGGGACGGGTGATAGGGGGAAAGGCTGGGGGCGGGGCAGTGCGGCGAGGAGTCGAGTCGAGTCAGGTCAACGACTCAGCGGAGGCTGAGACGCCGGGGCACCTGACGTCGTGCGGTCCGGAGGGACGGGGAGTGGTCGAGGGACAAGAGACGGAGCGACCCAGGACGACCCAAAAGTGGTGGAAAGAGTCTGATGAAGTCGGGTGTGAGACTACATCGACTTCCGGTCCTACACACAAGGGGCGGACCACATTAGAAAGACCCCTTGTCAGACAGATGAAATAGGGGTCTTACCACGGATAGGTGTCATCCTTGAAAAAAGACTTACTCACTTTTACAGGGTATCGTAGGAAATCCATGGTGTGTACGACTAGACTCGTACAGATTGTTCTGTGGTCTCGAGGCACTCCCCTCCCCGAGACGACACACAGACGAGGAGCGAGTCACGACCCCCCACACGAGGGGCACGAAGAGCCCGCCACCTGTCTCTCGAACTCCCGAGCCGGATCGAAGAGAAAAGATTTGTACAAGGTCACTTTCCTATACCAATAAACCACCCTTTTGGGAGCCCGTGGGAAGAGACGGAAGGACTCTCGGATGGGCCTAAAAAAACAAACCACAACCGGGAAATTGTTAGGAACATTAGAACAGGAGTCGTGTCACTCGAGAAATTAAGGGAAATTACTATTCGGACACGAAGGGAGTCGCCCGTCTTCTCTCTGACGACTCAGTGACAACGATAAAAATTCACTTCAGAAAGGACAAAAATTATTTCATTGCGTACAACCAACATCTTTTAGTCTTTTTACACTTTCATACCTCTGTTCTGATTTTTAACAACTATTGAAGTTCCAACATCTTTATTGGTGGGTCGCTGTGTCAAGGAGGACATTGCAACAAAATATATCAACCCTAACGCATTTGCACACACAAACATAGGAAACATTTGGAGTGACATCGTACCTATAAAGGGAAACGGTGATCGTCACAAAGGATTTGTTACAAAAATCACCGACCCAATCGACGTGATAGCAAATACGAAATATATAAGACAAAATACTGAAACAAAACCACATACCAAAGATATATAAGACAAAATGTTGTGACAAAGCGTCATGACATTTATTACGGTACCACTGACAAACACTTAGTCATATAAGGAGGTGGTCTTCAAACTCTCACGAACAGAGTAGTAGAGGAGATAACTTAAAAGAGTCGAAGAGTAGAAGCTACTACTTTTTACTGTGTCGTAACGACAACAACTCATTTACAAAAAGCTCACAAACAACTGAGAGACCGAAAAAAAAAAAAAAAAAGGCCCCCCACCCCACACCTTACGACAGTCAAGGAAACAAAAAAAAAAAAAGACAACAAAAATCAAAACCAAAAACAAACAGTCACATACACTAGAGAAATATTTATTTCCGACGATCGCAAAACGACAACATTGCCAGCAGTATTTCGTATTGGGAATTGGGAAAACACCGTCCTCCCGGGGACTTGGTCCTGTGTTCAGACCTGAGTCATTTTCACACACCGAAGTGCAAGCAGTGGTCTTCCTTTTATGAGAGTCTGGTGAGTAGACTCCGTGAAACACAAAAAAAAAAATCAAATTCGTGGGGACTTCAAAAGTGTAGTTATCCTACTACCAACCTTCGTCGTGTCTGTATCCCAGGGTCAGAAGATTTATTGCAAGAACGGTGAAAACACAATTTTCACGCTTTGGAAGAACTCCAGCGTAGTCCTTCCTAATCACGGGGTCGTCCAACGGTGGGACGGTCAGGGAGACCGTCGGGTGCGGGACTCACGTCCTGCGGACCGTCTCTCGCCACGGACCCCTCGAAAAGGGTCGTACCCAGGTAGGGACCGGAGAGGGGACTGACATTCCTTGTGAACTCTTCCCGACTGACTCGTCCCTCCGGTCGAGAACGGTGGCTGTGACCAAATAAGTGAAGTCTACCGGCCTCCGGGTCCCGTACGAGAGAGATCAAAGGACTCAGTCTTACCTGAAAGGTTTGACGGGTACCTGGAAGACAATGTCTCCTCCAGACATCGATGTCAGAGGTCGAGGGTCTGCGAAAGAATATACGACCCTATAGACGGTCGAATTACTAATACACGGAACATATGTTTATGACCAGTACGTGAATAAATATTGAAGACGAAACAGTGGTCCCGCAGGGACCACCGAGTCGCCATTTCTTGGGTGGACGGTTACGCCCTCTGCCCCTAAACTAGGAGCGTAGCCCTTCTAGGGGACCTCCTCCTTTACCGTTGGGTGAAGCCATAAGAACGGACCTTTTAAGGTACCTGACTCATCGGACCACCCGATGTCAGACACCCCACCGTCACTGAATCCGTGATTTTTGCTAAACGGTGACGAGATCAGCAAAGTGTATAAGGTAAAGGTAGACAGGGTTGTACACTCTCCGGGTGTGTTGAGGGACAGATGGGACTGAATCGTTTCTATGGGAGGGTGGGGACATCAGTGAGTACAGTAAGACAAAAAAAGTCAAGTAAGAAGGACGGACTTCCAGATTACTATAAGTCATCGTTCTGAAACATACATGTCAACCCGGAATAAATCAAAGAGCGGTAAACGGGATCAAGTGGTGGACATACAGACAGGGTCCACTGCGTAAGACCCCCGGGGACGTGACAGGGAGTGTAGTCTCCGGCGGTCGCCCTTTAAGAGGAAGTAGGTACTTCACAAATTATTCGGGAGGTCCACGGGTACCCTCTCCGGCCGTTCACAGATGTTCACACGGGAAGTCAGGGTCTCCCACCCCTGCTCTGACCTTGCGGACTTAAGGACCCGGCCCCTGCCCGTCACACGACACGGGCCGGCCGCACAGTACAGGACCTCGAACAATGGGCCTCTCTGAGACCTGCGGCGCCCGCAGGCGAGGACCCTGCTGCAGACGTCAGTACACCGGAAGGAGGACGAAGGAGCCTTTGTCCCGAGGCGTCCCGACAATCACGGGGCCAGCGGGGACCTGTGGAAGAGGGGAATAAGGACGACAGGTGGGGGAGGGCGTCGAGGACGGTGCAAACGAAGGAACTCGTAGGAGGCTTTGGAAGTCTGTTCGAACCCGGAGACACGACCGCAAGGGGAGGGACCTCAGAAGAAGGCAACAGTGCACAGACGACGGAGGGAACTCCAGAGACGAGTCTCTAGGAAAAGAGTCACTACGACAGGGACCGACCGTTGAACTGGGACACTGCCGAGGAGGTGTCGTGGGACGAGAGGGAGCCATCGTAAAGGGTGGTAGAATTGTAGGATTTATGAATCACAACAGAAGACGGATGTCGGGAGTTATCTTACATTTGGAGTACTCCCATTCCTTAAAGTACAATACGTTTAATCTGTTTTCAGATACCGGCAGACAGAGATAGTCTTAGACAGAAATTGACAATGTGGGGCTTGTGAGGGACCGTGCAGACACTTATAGGTGGTTCGTTGGAGACTTACGTCGCACTTGCAGGTCGGTACCGGGTGTCTCGAAGCATTTACGGAACGAGACTAAAAAAACTGGATGAGGAGACAGGACCGAGAGAAGGAAGTCCAGGAAGAGACAAAAAAAGAAGAAGGGTAAAGGATTTACAGTCAAAGGAGTTCGAATAGGGGAGAAAGAGTCTACCGTACACTCGGACATCAAAGTCCCCAACCTGTCACTCCGGTGGACGTTCCTGCCTGAGAGCACACTAACCGCCGACTCCGACGGCTGGTCAACGACGGTGCCGGGACTCTTGGCGGACCATTTTGGACCCACAATAGTAAAACGACGGTAGCCTGCGATGTCTCGAACGTTCAAAACACCTTGTCTTCGAGCTTTCTTTTTGCTCACCCAGAAATCCAACAATACCCGATGTTTAAGTAGAGGGTCCGAAAAAGAAGAGTAATTACTGAATTCTTTCGACATCCCCTGGTATTCCCGTCTTGAACGAAGCTCTTCAGAAACACTAGTGACCTTCCACACAGACTCTTCCTTAGATCGAACTGACTCCTGAATTACTAATTTATGATTTGAGCCTTAGAAAAACACACAAATGAGACACGGTCAGGTCACAATTCAAGTGACACCCTTGTGTAAATGCAATAGTCCAGGTACAAGGTCTCCCTTTTTGCCTCCGAAGCACTTCGAGTCATGGAAGGGGTCCGCTCCGACCACGTCGGACAGCCCGTCCTGACACTTCAGTGACATTCTCGGACTCGGGACGGAGGGGTCCGGCCCGGGGGCGTGCGCAGGAGGGAAGAGTACGAGTGTAGATATTACCCGTCTGTGGGACCGTAAAAGTAGATCGTGCCACCCCTTCGACACCTCGTCACGCCGACTCGTAGCTACAACTTCGACACACAGGTCCCAAGTCTAGGGGCGAGACGATAACTGATCGATGCACTTGCAGAGAGACGGATCCAAAGAGTAGACCTTTTACCCATATTATTATCTTGCACAAAACATCTACAACACCTTTAATTTACTCTACTAAATGCACGTCGGACCCCTTGTAATGGATCATTCATAATGAATTTAATAATAGTAGCACCTCTCCTTCAACTCCGAGTCTCTTCACTCAAGATCCCCTCTGCGATCCCGACCACAAGTGCTGGTCTCACAGGGACCTCCCGGACCGGAGTGACCACAGACCCCGGCTACCGAGGCCCTACCCCAATCCCTGCACCGCTAGTTCACGTAACCTGGAATCACGGTCTGGTCGACCAAAGTCCGGGATAGGACAGTGAGTGTCGTATACTGGAACTCGTAAAGTGTCCGAACGGGCACGGTCACAGGGACGGGAGTCTCGTGGACGACCGGACAAGGACCCCCAACGACACTCTGACTTTCCTCGATTAAACTAGGCATGTTCACCTGACCAAGACGACACCACGACGGGTCCTCCGTCACCAAGCCCCCCCTCCCCTCTGTCTCTTCTCGGTCCTCTCCGCCTCCCACCCCGACGTCGCCCTCGCCTCTCCGTCGCCTCAGGTACCTTCTTTTGCGTTCGTCTTCTTTCAGTCTCTTTGTCTCGGACCACCTCCTCTCCCGGTCGAACGGTCTCCTCCGGGGCCGGGACTGCCCTCGCACAGACCGACGTGTAGTGACCCCTGGTCACACAAGTACCAAACCCACACCGAGGACTGTCTTCGTTTGTTTTTCCCTTCTTCCTTCCCTTTGTACAGTATAAAGGAGGACGTCTTTACACTCGGGTCCAAGAATAAAGACTTTTGCTCCGGTGTCTTCACAACGGACTCACACAATTCTGCCGTGGTCGTGGGCCCAAAGTCTCCGACGTACCTGTCGGCCTGGTTGCCACCGAAAAATACCTTACGGCACTGTAGACCTAAATAAATTAAAAAGGTACATTTATTTCGTCGAGCCGGTCGTCTTTGTACTGATGTGGTACTCTGACGTCTCACCTCGCGGGCGACCGGGAGGCGGAGACCGCTCGGTGGCCCTATCTGACAGAGTCACCGAGGTAATTATAATTGAACGACAACCACGTCAACGAAACAACGAGTAATCGGGACGACCGTTCGTCTGATAGGTCGACCCTTGTTTCCAGTTTTTTTACAAAAATCACCCCCCTTTTTTTTAGGAATTTTTACTCCTTCACGGACGTGGAACCCTGGGTAAGAATAAACCAAAAATAACCCTCCTGAAGTGTCACGTCAAAGGTCCTCCGATTCTAAGTGTCCTGGGTCCTTGAAGGGACCGCCAGGTCACCAATTCTGAATCGGAAGGTTACGTCCCCCACGTCCAAACTAGGGACCAACCCCACGATTCTAGGGTGTCTCTGGTTTTGTATTTTTTGTCTTCGTTATAACATTGTCTAAGTTATTTCTGATTTTTACCAGTGTAGTCCTTTTTTTTTTAGGGTTTTTCTTCTAAGTGTCCTGGATGTCCTCTCAAACTTCTGTCTATTATCATGACCTTTGGTCAGTGACGGAAACCGACAGTGAGAACAAATTTTGAAAACCCGGTATCGGACACCGGACACCCTGAGGAATCGAAGGACTGGTCCCTAGTTTAGGTGCGGAGGACGTAACCTTCAACCAGAATTGGTGACCCCGAGGTCCCTCCAGGGAAGTCAGAAGGGAGACCTAACACGACGAGGACAGGAGAGACGGAGGACGTGAACGGGCCTCAGTGACAGGGGGAGCATGACTAGTCCGGTAGGACACCGGGGGCCCCAGTGTGTGTGCCATGCCAGGGGACTCAGTGTCCGGGACCCGTCAGTCGTTGTGCGTCCCGTCGACCCTGTGGTCTGTGGTTCGTGTACAAAAGTATTTCTATTACGATTCAAAACTTCGCTAAACCCTTTCGTCTATTTGTCCTACCGCACTTTGTCTCTCGGACCGTCGTCCTTCGCTACTCGGAGGTCCCCTCCCGGCCACCACCCCCTACGGACACGCACTCCGGCCGCAGACTAGACTCCGGACTCCCGACAACTTTCTCGGTCCGTTTCTCAGAAGGTCTTCCTCCCCCGTCACCAATCTCTATGACGCAACCCTCTCCTCGTCTGACCCCCGCCCCACCGTCGGGCGGCTGGTCCCCCTGTCCTACTCCGACCCGTCCGCTCACGTGGGCCCAGGGACCCCGGAGCCTCCGATCCCATTCTCCACATCTAATGCAAGAGTGGTCCGCGACGAAGTAGTGGAGTTCGGGGACGAGGGCCTTGTACTCCGTGCACAGGGTCCGCCACCCCGACCCCCACACCTCTCGAGGACTACCCCACCCTCGTCACGACCCGGACCAGAGACCGTCAGGACGGACTTTCGGGACGGGATTGCGATCACTAGTGCCAAACGGGGGTCGTCAGTCCTCCTTCCTCCTCCTCCTCCTCCACTTCTGACTATCTGGCAGTGATTCGGAATCAGGAAGTCAAAACGGTCTGTATAAAACGCTCAACCGGCCTCCCTTGGTTCAGAAGATCCTGAACGGGAGGTAGGGGTGTGTCTTCCCACGCGGAGAGTGGACCTCGGACATTGCGTGTATTTTACCGAAGTATTGAGTTCGTTCTATTGAGTCGGTCAACGTCTGTTTGACTCGACGTGTACACGACCCGGGAGGACGAGGCAGGGAGTCTTTCGCCCAGAAGGGGACCAGTGAGCACCTCCCCGCGACTGACTCCGGACCACGAACGGTCACCCACCCTACGAACCCTTCCCGACTGCAACACCGAGGACACACAAGAGACGAGACGGTCCCAGAGACGACAGTCTGGAGGTGGAAGGAGGACGACGGCTCATCCGTCATCCAGACACAGGAGTGTCTTCTAGACCCCTAGAGGAGGGTTTCGGGTGTCCAAAACCGACTATTTCAAGCAAACACATAACTCCGAGTATTGTACTCCACCGAGGTCACCGGACCGGGTCCAGTGTTTAGATGTGGGTTCAGTCGGACGCGCTCTTTGTGGACAGTTCCTTTGGATTGTATGTGGTGCGCGTCGGGAGGTCGTCGGAATCGGTCAAGTGGAATGGATCCTTCGTCCCGGACGACCGATGCTCCAGTCCCACAGGAATGTCCAGTATTCTGGAGAAGGTCACGAGACACCCTGAGCGAGAACGGGGTCTAGGGATCCTTCCCACGAGGGGACGAGGGCGCCACGACACGAGGGAACTAGACACCGAACAAAAGGGCACTCACTTCCTTACTCAGTTTATCGATGATTTAACAAAGTCCAAACAGGAAAACTGTCCCGACTCTTTTGATTCCATACTCAGGTCCCCACGTCTTATTTCAAAGAGTCAAAGATATCTTTGATGATACGCACGAAAACTCCTAATTTGGAGGTTTCTATGAACAATATATAATACAATGAACTTCTACGTTAATCGACCTTCTCTGGTTTTCGTCTGACTAGTGACTCCAGTGACGTCACGGGTCGAGGGTCCATCTTCGTTGACTCCCCCTCCACTTTAGTTGTCTTCTCTTACCTGTCCCTGACTGACCTGCCGGCCGAGCCTCTCGTCTGTTAGTCTTTTCGGTGCGGATACTTGTGTGAGAATTATGTGGTAATTCTCACCGTAATATTAAGTCACCTTCCTTCCCGAAAGGAAATTGATTACGACTTCGTCAATCAATTTTGGTAAAATCCCGGAGTAGAGGGAGGTGTATGGTTTTATTTAAAGTGTACCTGGGTCATCACTCTACATTCCTTGTTCGTCTGTTTTATTTTTTCTAGATCTTTTTTCATCTATAAACTAAATACTTACTTTTTCCTTACGAGACTCGAATTTTCATTTAACTTTGATGTTTCCGTTTTACCATGCCTAAACTGACCCTTTTATATGCAAAGATATGTTGTCTTTGTGTGTTAATGTTCAGTCACTCGTACCTTTTTATAAACGATGGTTATACCTTAGCAATTATATGGATTATATTTTTTTACAAATACGGTTTTTCAATTTTTTTTGTAAATTAGGGGTACTTTTACCTGCTCCGTGTACTTCTCTATAAAGTGGACTCTTCCTTACGTTTCATCAATTGACGTTTTTGGAGAAAAAAGGAATAATCATAGGAGATGGTCTGCACGCTCCCGAGGAGGGGGTGGTTCTTAAGAGACGCTACGGACCTACAGGACGTCAGGGTAAGAGTGAGACAGACGGACCTCCGTCGTGAGGGGTTCCGAGTGTTCGGACACAGCAGTGGTCACGAAGACTGGTTGGTCGCTGTCGAACCTCCAGGGGCATAGGGGGAGGAACCCAGACTAATTAAATGATCTCGCCGAGTGTCTTGAACCCGGTCGCCAGATGAAATAATCTCATGACCAAGTCGAATTTTCCTGTGTCGGGACCTCGTCGGTGGGTCTCTGCGTGCCCCGTCTCCTATCCCCATCCCCAGTGCCTCGACGGTACGGGACAGATCCGGAAAGTGGGAGGGCCACGGGGGTACACAGGTGGTCGGGTCTTCGGGAACTTGGGACAGGAAATCCCTACAAAATACCTCCAAAGTAATGAGTCCACACTAGTTACCTTAGTAACCGGGTAACCACTGTATGACAATAGAGGTGGGTGAGAGTGGAGGGACCTTCAACCCCGACTTCCAAGGTTGGGAAATTTATACACCAACAAAAGGGACCGTTGGTAGGGGAGAGGAATCCCTGAAAGGTTTTCAACTCAGTAATTGTATTTGAGTCTCCACCAACTTTTCCCAAACATCACTTAATTTTTTCTTTTTGTTTTCGTGGAAATGGAGACAATAGTGAATTCTTTACGGTTCCTAAAATCCTCGAGACACGGTCTTTACTCCCGTCTCTGTCTTGTAGATAAAGAATAACATTTAGTGAGACAGTGTAATTGATTGTACTTTTTTTTTAGATGTGTAGTTCATTATATTAGTTTCTATACGGTTTATCAGAAACTCAAAGGGATAGTTTTGACGTCTATTTTTGTGAACTATGGGTCTCACGTTATTGTGACTGTAGAAGTATCTTATTGCCACCTACACTTTTAACAATGTTTGAAAGACCCTCCGTCATCTCGTTTTTCGTGATTTTTGTGATTTTTAGTAGTATGGGGAAACCCGTTAATTAAGGGGAATACTCAGTCCGTCGTTAGTCTTTACGGTAGTCACTAAATATATGTCCCTACAAATAGTATCATAGTAAAATCGGTTTTTACTCTTCGTTGTAATCTTAGTTTAATACTGTATAGTTCTATTACTTTGAGATACATCGGAAATCTTTTTGGTCCAGATTTTAGTGTGATATGTCACACTGGCGTTCTGTCTATGATTCCTTTACAAGATTTTACAACTACAATCAAGACTATAGAGACCCGTAATACCGTTCTCAAGAAAAGAAAAGCGTAATTTTTATAAAGGTCTCAGAACACAAGATAAATACAGTTTCACTTTAAATCTTTTGTCACAATCGCTAATCTATTTCGTCCACCCAACCGACCTTTCTCACAACTCTTTCCCCTTATACGTTTTAGTTTTCCTCTGACAGTATCCGTGCCTAAGTCCTCAAACCCCCTCTACTCCAAATCCTTCTTCTATGACTTTTTACGTGAAGTCAACAGTGCTCCCTCCTTCCTTTCTGTTAGGGTTTATGTATACACACATAGAAAAGGGTTCCTCGCAAACTAAAATGTCTACTTCTTCGATTGACCTTTAAAATCCCCTTTGTAGACGTGGTTGTCTTATTTTAGGGTGGCACTTAGAGGTGGTTCAATACTTCTCGTTACATCAGGTTATTGTAGTCCAGATTTTTAGAGAATCTGGGATGACAGAAGAAAGACTCAGCTCTCGTGTCCAAAAAGACTGTCAGAATCAGGTGTCACACATAAAAGTCCTCCTGAGTACCATAAGGACAAGTCGATGACGTTCAGACACTAGACGGAAACAAACCGACGGATAAAGGTGAAGTACGCGGTATCTGATAAACATATCTGAGTCACGTTTTAGGGTGACGGGTAGCGACAGGAGACGTAAAGATTGGTCAGTATGACCGTAATGGGCGTGGTGAAATCTTCGGTGTCCGGGTGTCCGACTGCGACTTCCCTCATCCCCCTTCCTCCACCCCTCTCGACTCGAGTAGTACCTCCACCCAGTAGACACCCCCACCCCGCCACCAGGGGTCTGGGACTGATGACCCAGGCACCGATCTTACGTCCCAGACTCTCCTTTCGGGTGAACAGAAGTCTCGTCGTCCGTAGACCCGCTCGAGAACCCGTGTGTTCCGTCCATGAATGGCTTTTCTTCTACGTCTTACGTGTTTCACGAGAAGTCCTCCTCGTCCTTTAGTCCAAGCCACCTAAGAAGAGAGAGCGACCGAAGGATCACAGGTCCGAGGTCTTAGGTCCGGCCACCTCTCCCCGGCCGTCTAGTTACGTCGGGGCCCGAATACTGACCGACCGTCCGTGCAGCACGGATTCATTTGTCGAGAGACTTGAAACCGTGTAAAGACGACTGACTACTGTGACAGGGGACTAAAGTGAAAGTAAAGAACGGCCACCGAACACTGAAAAGTCTTTCTTTCTTACATTTGTTGTAACGAGAAGAGGTTCGGCCCGTGAAATGGGTGTGGACTCGGTTGGTCGGTCGTCTGGATTTATCGGTCCATTCACAGACCTACTATTGTGTGTTCCTAAGGTCTCTCTTCTGACCGGTTCTGTGAAAGTTTTGAGGAGTACAAAATTTGGTTCTATTTGTTTTGGATCTTAGAATGAGTCTTCCCTGGGAGTTCTACCTGATCAAGTTCTAGGGTCTGGGACGAGTGGAGCCCCTTCGTGGATACGGAGACAGGAACGGAAAAGTCTTTAGTCGAAACATCCTACTGACCCCCAGGGACCTGTGTTTTGGCACAGAAGAATCGCAGGAGTGGTCCCACAAATCCGGGTACGATCTCGTCGACCTTGTAGAGGAAAGTTTTATTCTCGTCTTACCTCGAGAATAAAAACATTAGTATCCCCGAGGATCGGTCTCAAATTTTTAACGAAAGACACAAGTGTACTGGTCGACCTTTAAGGCTAAACCCCAATTCGAGCCAATTCAGTCATCTGTCGATGGATCATTATAACGACTTAGGAAGTCCCAAGGAGAAGGGGAGGGACAGGAAGGACGTTTCCTGAAGAATCTTGACAACGCAAAGAAAGGGGGGAAAAATAAAAGAAATTTCAGTTTGGGATCTTTCTCCACTACACTAGATTACTTTTCTTGTCTTTGGAAGCCTAGTCCTTCGACACGACGTCTAATTGCTTAATAAATTGTAGAGACTCGTAGTCAAAGAGTAGATATCTTACCTTTGTTATGGATGAAACGGACCGACAACACCTTTAACCTCTAATACGTAGTTCCAAGAATCATGTCATGACCCGTGTGTCATTACTATTGACAATAATAATTTGCGTCCTAAAGACTTACAGAAGTATCGGAAGTATCATTACGGAAGTTCCGTCTCTGTTTTAATTAAGAAAACATGATCATATTTGATCAGTACTTTTAACTGGTGACCACTCACTTCACTGTATCCTCTCTATCTTCATCTGTAAATTTTAAAAATAAACTTCAATCTTACGTATGTTAAAAATCTCAGTTCTCAAACAATTCGAACAATACCTTTTGTCGTCAGGGTGTAATAGGGGAAGAAGAGGTCCCATCCGTGGAGTGGATAGAATGGACTAAGAGATCCATAAATGTAAATGTAAATGTAAGTCAAGACATACATTGTACGAACATTATCATACTGAACCAAGAAGTCAAAGTTCGTATTAAAAATATGTATCGAAAGAAGGAGGAGTGAGGACAAGGTGTTCATGTTCAGGAGTAAGGGAAAAAGTTTAACCAGTAATAAACAGATTTGACTATGAATCACAGATGTTATAACATTGATACATTTATGGTATATAGTTATTAGAGTCTATACGTCTACTGTGGTGGGAATACCGTCTTTCACTTCTCGTTGATTTCTTGGAGAACTACTTTCACTTTCTTCTCTCACTTTTTCAACCGAATTTTGAGTTGTAAGTCTTTTGATTCTAGTACCGTAGACCAGGGTAGTGAAGTACCGTTTATCTACCCCTTTGTCACCTTTGTCACTTTCTAAAATAAAACTCCCCGAGGTTTTAGTGACGTCTACCACTGACGTCGGTACTTTAATTTTCTGTGAACGAGGAACCTACCTTTCAATACTGGTTGGATCTGTCGTATAATTTTTCGTCTCCGTAATGAAACGGTTGTTTCCAGGTAGATCAGTTTCGATACCAAAAAGGTCACCAGTACATACCTACACTCTCAACCAGATATTTCTTTCGACTCGTGGTCTCTTAACTACGAAAACTTGACACCACAACCTCTTCTGAGAGCTCTCAGGGAACTGACGTTCCTCTAGGTTGGTCAGGTAGGATTTCCTCTAGTCAGGACCCACAAGTAACCTTCCTGACTACAACTTCGACTTTGAGGTTATGAAACCGGTGGACCACGCTTCTCGACTGAGGAACCTTTTCTGGGGTTACGACACTTTCTAACTTCCGCCCTCGTCTTCCCCTGCTGTCTCCTATTCTACTAACCTACCGTAGTGACTGAGTTACCTGTACTCAAACCTATTTGAGGTCCTCAACCACTACTTGTCCTCTGGACCGCACGACACCAAGTACCCCAGCGTTTCTCAGCCTACGTTGACTTGTTGACTTGACTTGACTTTATGGTACATATCATCGACTCGGTCCACCTTTTACTACTAAAGGAAACGAAAGGACGTACTTTCAAATAGAATAAGACGTCCACGACGGGCGGAATGCAGAGACAGACAAGGGAACCAAAAGACACACGAGATGGGATTGGGTCGGGACTGTAGACGTGCCATAAAAAGAGAAAAGTTCTTTAAATGTACGTACCACAGACTAGAGGAGGGTCCTATTAGAGGGGGCCACGGAAGGTCGGACGAGGTCAGACAGTAGGACCGTAAAGTAAAGTGGTGGTGGTAGGACCCCAAGAATGACGGAGAGAGGTTACAACCTAGTGTATAAAGGACGTAGTTTCCGAAAAAAGTCAGATAAGAAATAGATGAGAATTTAAACTAGTTTATGTCTTCTTATATCTTAAAATCCAATTTTTATTAAACGGAAATATTAAAACTTTCAGAACAAGGTAAGGTAGATCGAAAGTGATTTCAACTCTTCCAATTTCGGTAGGACGAAAGACCGAAGGTTTTACCGGAGGACAGGATCAGAGTACGAACATCGAAACAGAACATTCTATTGTAACAATAAAATCATCCAAAAACTCTTCCTCTTTTTAATTTATACACAGGTCAAACGATCAAAAATGACTTTCAGATTAAAAAAAAAATTTGGGATCCTCCCGTGAGAGACCGAGAGAAAGTGACCAAACGAGACCGTTGTGTTACCGGAAGATTCAAACAACGAAATAGTTTGAGGACACACACGACTCAGCCTGTGAGTCAGCACAGGCTGAGAGACACTGGGGTACCAACATAGGGCGGTCCGAGGAGACAGGTACCCTAAGAGGTCCGTCCTTATGACCTCACCCCATGGGTCATAACGGATGGGTCCCTAAGAAATGGTAGACTCGGTTGTCCCTTCGGGTCACTTATAACCTCACCCATCGGAAAGGGAAGAGGACCCTAGAAGACTTAGGTTCTTAGCTTAGGTCCAGAGGTCGTGACGTCCACCTAACTCGGTGGTCCCTTCGGGTTAGTTCGAGGATCCGAGGGGAATTGACGACGACGACGACTCAGTGAAGTCAGCACAGACTGAGACACACTGGGGTCTCTGCCGTCGGGTGGTCCGAGGGACTCTAAGAGGTCCGTTCTTGCGACCTCACCCAACGGTAAAGGAAGAGGTTACGTACTTTCACTTTTCACTTTCACTTCAGCGAGTCAGTACGGGTTGAGAATCGTTGGGGTACCTGATGTCGGGTGGTCCGACGAGGAAGGTGCCCTAAAAGGTCCGTTCTCATGACCTCACCCCACGGTAACGGAAGAGGAGGAATTGACGATTAGTGGGTGTAGAGGTAACAAAAACTGTCGTAGGAATCCTTGAAGAGGTGTAAGGCAAAGTTTGTTTGGTCATATTCATCTCCCTTGAGGTCTCGAGAGTCGGAACCAGTGTCTGACGTGTCTCACCGCAAAGGGAGTGAGAGGTGACCCGACTTCTCGCTTCACCCAACACCAAATTCACGGTACTTGAGAGTGAGGGGAATGACTCTAAGTCATCTGAAAAATTTTATTTACAAAGAAGTGAACAATACACAACAACCCTGTCAAAGAAAATCTTATTATAAATAATAAACCGAAACGGTCCAGAATCATCGCCGTGTGCTCTAGAAATCAACACCGCACACCCTAGATCAAGGAACTGGACCCTAACTTGGGACCGGGGGAGGTGACCCTGACACCTCGGAATCGGTAATCTGGTGATCCCTTCAGGGAATGCTACTAAAGATTTCTGAAAAAAAAAAATTTTGTTCAAAACCATAAGAGTGACCCCTCACCTACCTCCCAAAAGAGTCCAACATCAAGATCTTGACCTAAACACGGGGAAATAATAAAAAATTTCCCTTTAAAAAATTGACGTATTTTAGATTTCTGTAAATCTATCGTTTCTTATAGTACTTGTTTAGACTTTACTATTCTTCATCACCAACATTTAATTATTTTCATGACTATCCAAATTGACCCTTACAGAACACCAACAAATCCAAAAACAAAAGAACTTCGACTATTTTGGTTATTGTCAAATAACTCCATTTATAATTCGATGAATATATCTGAAGATTATCTATGTATACATAATTATCAGAAAACAGGGGGAGACAAAGTTTATAGAGGTAGATCAAACCATTTTGTAACTACTACCAAATTAATTCTCATTTTTATGTCATGAATATAGAAGATTAAGATCCTCCGAATTACTTTACATTTATTGTATAGTGTTAGTTTTGGTATATATAAATTTTTATGAGAATCCTTACTTATCAAGATAGTTTGGTATTCTTTTTCTTAGTTCATTGTCGTCAATTTGATTTAGCTCCAATTAGATTTAGTGAAAATTTCTCTCTCTTTCGTTGGGTAGTCTACAGGACGCCACGTGCACCTACAAGACCTCTCCCGACGGGACTTTAGACTTTACTTGGACGTACCCTGGGACGTAGGGAGCACCACTGGGGTGCCGCACTGGGAGTAGGAAGGAACCTTTCCCTCTGCGACAGTAGGAGACATGCTAGAAGAGATTTCTCTCGTCCACTTAAATGGTGGTCGTCGTGTGAAACTCACTCTCTGAGATTCCCCAGGGAAAATAGTGAATGACGGACAGAATGAGTGCACATTATCAAACATTCGTGAAGAGAAAAAGACCAGGAAGTCAAGGGTGCGAGGAGGACAGCGAACACCCTCCGTCCAAATCTAAAAGGACTTTCCACTCACAAAAGTAGGTCTGGTAGGTAATAAAGGGGAACTTCAACAAGATGTGTAAAAAAAAAAAGACTCTACGAAATCCGAAATTAATCAACCCCGATCTTCCTAAGAGTAGGGAAAGACTGACCAACGAACACGAGAGCTTCCACTCAGTAATCATGTGGCTCTACACTCTCAATTCCCTGTACCGAAAAACTAAGTAAAACGCTCTAGACGACACAGGAGTTCACTTCTCACCTAGGAAGGTGTAAATTCACGACGGATTGTGTCCGAAACATGGGAACCTCCTGACCGGAGACACTTTCCGTCAAACTCCGGAAATATCCAAACACATTTGATTAGAAAAGTGACTGTATTATTAAGAAATAGGTCCCGTCTCTTTGAAGACTGATCGAGAAATAAGGAGGAATTTGATACAACCGAAGAATGATTTCTTATTCGGTGTCTTCGTTGAGGATTTCCCTTTGGGTTCCCCGAAACGAGGGTCATCAGCCTCCTGTGGTAGTCTCGCGACGAGGTCCTCGTCGACCTGTCGATCAAACCGCCGGCGACCTTCCGGGAGACACCGGAGTTTCCGTGTCTGCGGTCCGGAGACCGACGATCCTACGGTACCTGGTGTGACGGACGAAGACGGGGACACCTCACTCATGTAGCTTTTGTTTGTTCACAGACCGTGAGTCCGATCTGGTAGTCACCCCGTCCCGTTCCCTCCGGACCAACTTATTGTGCAATGTACGAAACAAGACAAGTGACAACGTGTGTATCTTTCACTATAAACAGGACTCACAGCCCCTTTTACATTTTCCGACTGCCGTCAGTCTTTTCTTGGGTGTTCGAGGCCGATGAGACCCGGGGTGGACTGTAACGTATTTTGGTCTCTTGTCTCACCACAGCGCGACATTGGACAAGAGACTTGTGTTCGTGTAGACCCGTGCCACCACTCTGCACACCTCATCTCCTACGTGCTCGGTGTAAGGACCCACTCCGAGGAAGAGGTCTAAACCTTAAAGGAAGACGTCGGAACTTCGGACTAGGACGGATGTCTCCAAGGTCCCTAGAGAGAAGAGACATCCGGGAAAACTCGGACACAACCAGTCACGACTTTTCGGCCCAGTCTCTTTACTTCTCGGAGGGGGTCCCATAAAGGAGTGACTAGACCTCAAGTCAATCTTGAGTCCTCTTTAGTTCTCCTTGGCAGCTACAGACGTGGAAAGTACAGTAAAGGCACCTCGGAACAACATCAAACCGGGTCCACAAGAGTCAGTGGACCCCTACTGAGACGTGGTCCACGGACGGGAGCCCACCGGGACGGTGGTAGCCGTGTCTCAGCATAAGTCCTGACAACAATGGAGACGACTCCCTCACGCAGTAAGACAGTCGCTTGACACGGTAGAAAATAAAGAAATTTGTCTTGGAGTGAGAGGACCATAGAGAGATGGTCTGAGTCTGGGTCTCAGAGAGAACAGGTAGTGCCTCCTGAGAAGGTACTTGTCAAGAGAGGAGTGTCTGAAAAGGGTTTCTTCTTTCCTATCTTGTTAGACGTCTCTGACCAGACCCTTAGGACCTCCCCGGAGGTCCTAAACCCAGTTACCAGGTGGATCCTTACACCTCTTGTCTCCGAGAATGGTCCGAGCCTCCACTCCCCACTTCTACCGGTTTACGAACTACTTCACTATCAACAAAGAAACAAATATCAAATAAATAAACTTTCTGTTCAACGGTTGATCCTCAAGTATTGTCCAAAGACTTTCATCTCTTAAGCCGATACCATCATATCTTTCTCTACAAGGATACTTTTTTGTTTCTGTTCATTTGGGGAAAATACACGTCTTTCCCATGAGTGGAAAGACCCTATCTCCACTTTATGTTGAAAAAACCACTATTACCCGTCTAACAAGAATAGAATTTTCGGATTAATATTTTCTTGTTAAATTACCATAATCCTACTTTCGGGATCACAATCACATACAGAAGCAAAGGATAATATTTCGGGAAGACGGTTCCAGTCGTCGTAGTCACGGTTCAGTCTTTGGGTCCGAGATGGTCCGGAGTGACAACGGAACACACCCCTTGGTTTCTACCATGTCTTAGACCCAGTGCAGACGTCTCTCCTACCCCAGTGTCGAGTAAGAATCAGGTGGATAGTGTCACCGGAAGTAAACTTTTCAAAAAAGAAAAAACGACCTGTACCCTTTAAGTCCAGACGGTTATGGTGTGAACAGAAAAAAATACCTCGTACAGTACTTAAACCCACAGTAGGAACAAGTTGCCGGTACGAGTAGAAGAGACATAGCAAGGTTAAAATCATATACACGACGATTTCGCTCGTGGTGTGACAGAACTAATTACGAGAAAATATCTGACATTCAGAAAATTCAGAACCTCAGTTTATTGTAGTCAGGACAGTGAAGAAGACGGGAAAGCTATAACACAACCTGTAAGACTTAGAAATTAGAAAGATACCTTTGAAATCTTAGTTCAACCAACTATTAAACGATCTTAAAACTAACCTTAAAACAACTTAGACATCAAGTTCAACTTTTCTTGACTGTAGAATTACCATCACTCAGAAGGATAGGTACATATGTACCTTATAAAGAGGTAAATAAATGAGAAACTAAAGAAAGTAGTCTTGAAAATTCATAAGGAATACATTTAGAACTTCAAAACTAAATATGGGTTCATAAACTTAAAAACCACGACTACATTTACCATAACACAAAAATTAAGGTTTGAGATCATAAGTAACAACCACATATTCTGCCACTGAAAACATATAATTGAAAAATAGAAAATTAGAACGATATTAATGAATAATGAAGGTCGTCCAACAAAAAACAACTAAGAAACCTTAAAAGATGTATCTATTGGTATATAAGACAGTTGTTTATGTCAAAATAAAGAATATAAAAGAATAATGTAATGGATCACGAAGGTCATACTAAAACTTACCCTCTCGTCTGTGGAAACGGAATAAAGAATTGTCCCTTCATAGATCAAAGTAGTAATTTATGTTACACTCAACATCTAAAAAACTATCTATAAATTAGTTTAACTCCTTTAAAGAGAGGTGAGAATTAAACGACTCACAAAGATAAGTACTTACCCACACCCTAAAACAAGAAAAAGACGTATATAACTACAATATATTAAAAAGAAGGAATAAGACAACAACACTACCTAATATAACTATTGACTTATGACTTAGTCCGAACGTATGGATCTAAAATACTTCAGATGAACTGGCACCATATATTAAGAAAAATATGTAGTAACCGAAGATAAAAAGATTACGAAACAACTCCTAAAAACGTAGATACAAGTGTCTTCTATAACCAGACATTAAAAGAAAAGAACATTATACGAACAGACCAAAATCGTAATCCCATTACGACCGGGGTATCCAATACAATCCTTCATCAGAAAAACGAAGATAGAAGACGTTCTCTAACATCTCTTGACCATATTAAAGAAGGAATTTAAAAACCACCTTAAGTAGTCACTTGAACAGACCCGGACCACTAAAGAGAAAACCGTCCAATCATAAATAACTAAATTAAAGAAATTAATTATATCCGGAGAAATTTAACAGATAACGAAAAACACACTTAAAACTGTTTAACACAGAAAGTTCCTTAATCGGGTAAGGTAGATCCAATAGCGTAAAGCCCCAGTTCTCAACAAGTATTATAAGGAATTAATAGAAAAATTAAAGATACCCTAGTTACAATCACCGGGGAGAAAACAAAGACTACAATCATTAAACACACAAAAAAGGATCAATTGTACCGATCTTCAAACATTTAAAATAACTGTTACCTTAAGTCACGTCTTTTCTTTACTCAATAGTTCGGTACTTTTCTGTACTATCTTGCATGTACTTATAATGATTCACTTTCTACGGTTAGACTTTTCCGATGTATGAAATACTAACGTTAATATACTATAAGACCTTCTCCGTTTTGATCCCTCTGTCATTTTTCTAGTCACCAACGGTCCCAAACTCACCCTCTTTCCCTACTTATCCGTCTCTCTCGTATCTCTTAAAATCCCGTCACTTTGATTAAACATACTATGATATTACCATCTATGTAAAGTAATATGTAAACAGGTTTGGGTGTCTTGCATGTTATGGTTCTCGTTTGGGACTACATTTTGACACCTGAAACCTACTATTACTCCACAGTCACATCCAAGTAGTCGACATTGTTTACTTAGTGAGACCACCCTACCACTATTCTCCTCAGATGGAAGACTAATCACAACGACACTTGGATTTTGAAGAGATTCTTTATTTCAGATAATTTTGGTTTTGGTCTTGTATTGTCAATGAGAAAATTATGGGGTCACTCGAGAGGAACTTGGGAGAAACCGGTAACCTTTATAACAACTCTCATGTAAGGGGTTGGAGTCTAGAAGGACCAACGTAGAACGAGGACCCTGGATTACTTCGAACACCGGACATTGAACTTGATCGAGAGGACTAAGAGTCACCGAAATAGGACGTCACCGGTAGTAACAACTGGACGTTGAGGTCCGTCTGACTGAGAGAAGAGTGAATAGGGTAGGTAGAACTAAATAAACGGGCGATATGGACAAAGAGACATCATTCAGTGATTACCAAAGATCGTGTGACGTTCTATCTTCAATTTCTTTGTCACAAACAACTGACTAAGTAATTTCACGGATCATCTTTGTATTTCTCGTCATGTACAGTAGGAACGGAACTCCAGAACCAGAAAATCACAACACACTTATTTAGTAAAGTCTTCTTTAGTTTTCAAGTCTGAAAAAAATAGAACTGTTTTTAATTTATATTTATAGATTCACTAAAAAGTAAAAGACATAAAAAAGACCTAAAGAAAAATTGAGACTTTCTACAGGGGCGATTTCTTCTATCCTATAGACTTTAAACATCAAACCATGTACGTGTACTTGTCCACCCTCCCCCATCCCTAACTCCCCGGTCCTCCCGAAGGAAACAGAAAGAAAGGAAAAAGAAAAGTGACACAATCTGTACAATAGAGAGTAGGTGTCAAAAGTTCGTCGTATTTCGATCTAATACACAGGGAGACGTTGAAATCCACTTTCCACCCGACCGGTACGAAGACAAAACCGACGAGAGGGAATCAAAATCAACCTACCCTCCGACAGACGTATCACGGAACGTCCGACCTAGGAAGTCGAACGTCTGAGCACAGACGTAGGAAGAGTCTTGAACTTCCTCAGTAGAGGGTAAACGACGACCGTCGAAAGTACAGAAATCAGAAACACCGGAACTGAGCTCTTGTAAAAGAGGAGAAGAACCCGGGAGATTCTCCGTCGCTTGAAAGTCTACTGAAAGCCCTGTCTCCGACCTCGGTAAAACTTCTCGAATGACATTCTCAGGAGACCGAATAGTTTCCCTCTAAAGACCCACCACAGGTTCTACGCGACGTAAAGGAATACAAATACAATCTTCTACCGAAAACAGATCCTTTCTTTACTTTATACACTCGAAGACGGGTTATACATGGGATTCATAAACATCAGGAATCCATGACAGTATCATATTTAACACAAAAAAAAGGGAAACGACTCAAGTAAGAGGAAATTCTGAGAATGGAAATAAAGACAGTCTTACTAGATTGAAGTAAAAACCAGTATTAAAAATTCGTGATAAGGTTGGAACATAAAAATTTACGGGACTCCTATACAAATAAACCTATGGACGGGACTGAGGTCCGAAGGACCATATTACCGATGAGACCCGGAGTCGGGAAAGAATGTAATTACGTAAGTCGACTTCAGTTACGAGAGATTTTAAGGTGGAACAAGATTTTTAGATGAAACACATAAGATAATCTTAATTAAGTCACATGTACGTGATAGGAGGGTGGGGCGAGTAGGGGATATAAGTCATTTCTCTAGTTATATTCAGGTTCTCTCTCCAAAAGGAACTCTCTCACTCCAAAAGTTTTAATGATTAACAGTGATGGATTTCAGAGAGTCAAAAAGAAATCTTAAGGTAAAAAATTGGTGTTTTAGAGTTGGTACAAAAATTAATTTGAGAACTAAAACTCTATTAACATCTGGATGGATGTCGACCTTCTTTATTATATCTCTACATGGGAAGTAGGTCAAAGGGGATTTACTTTATAGAGCGTTTTGATGTTTGTTATTGTGTCAATCCTATAACGGTAACTGTATCAGTTCTATGTCTTATCAAGGAAGTGCAAAGGGAAAATGACAGTATGGATGAAAGGAGGAAGGAGTAGAGGAGTTGAGGCCCGTTGGTTAGACAACAGGTCTAATGTATTAAAACGATAAAGTTCTCACAACATGTTCACTTGAATATAACTTGGAAAACCCTAACTGGAAAAAAAAGGTGGGTCGTTTGGGACCTCAAGTAAGACATAAATAACGACTCCAGTACCGTACCTACATGGTCAAACAAATTACTAAGTAGGTAACTTCCTGTACACTCAAAAAAGGTCAAATATCCATAATCTTTATTTCGACGATATTTGGAAACACTTGTCCAAAAACGCACTTACATTCAGAAGGAAAGAGACCCTAATTTCGAGTCCTCTCGTTAACGACCCAGTATACAATCAAAAAATAAACCAAACACTTCTTTGATGGTTCGACAAAAGGTCTCACTTTTGTATATATAAGGATGGTCGTTATATACTCACTGTGTTAAAGAAACGTAGGAGTAGTTGTAAACCACAATGGTAATAAAAATACCATCGGTAAGACTATCCATACATTACTACTGAGTGACACCAAAATAAAACGCAAAGGGATCACCGATTACTACGCCTTGTACAAAAGTACACAAATGCACGGTAGACATATAACAAACCACTTCAATGTCAAGTACAGAAAAAGAGTAAAAGATTCACTAGATAAACAAAGGAATAACAACTGAAAAAGGATGAGGATAACAAAATAAAAATACTAATAAAATAAAAATTTTAACTTCATCTTAACTAAACGTCATAACGTAATCAAAACCCACATGTATTTCAATAAGTCAACATGATATATATATATATATAAGAAAAAGGATAATAAAAGGTAATACCAAATAATGTCTTACAACTTATATCAGGGGACCCGATATGTCATCCTGAAATAACAAATAAATAAAATATATGCATCAAACATAGACGATTAAGGTTTGAGGATTTAATAGAGAAAGGGAAGGAAAGGGGGAAACCATTGGTACTCAAACAAGACACAGACACTTAGATAAAGACAAAACATTTACTTGAGTAAACATAGTATAAAATCTAAGGTGTATATTCACTATGGTATAGTAAACAGAAAGAGAAGAAAGCCAATCATACTATTGGAGTTCCAGTCAGGTAGAACGACGTTTACCGTAATAAAGTAATAAAAATACCGACTCATTATAAGGTAATATATGTGGTGTAGAGACAATAGGTAAATAGATAACTACCTGTAAACCAACGAAGGTACCAAACCGATAACATTTATCTCAATAAGACGTGTGACTCCACGTAGGTAGAAAAACTTAATCTCAAAAGAGACCTATATACGGGTCCTCACCCTAACAACCTAGTATACCGTTGAGATAAAAATCAAAAAATTCCCTTGAAGTATGACAAAAGTTAACACCAACGGGGTCAAATGTAAGTTGCATCCTCCCAAGGAAAAAAGAGGTGTGGGAGAGGTCGTAAATAATAAATATCTGAAAAAACTAATTACACATAGAGTCGCACAAGGAGGAACCCAAATAGGACATACCCTGGGGGACGTGAAAGACCTGAACCCACTGAGAGGTAAAGATACAATCCTTTCAAAAACTGATATTAGAGTAGATCACAAAAGAGTCCGGGAAAGAGAAGAAGAAGTCCTGGGGATATTAAGCTTATAACCACGTAAATTACAACAGGGTCTCCACAGACTCTGACAAGAGTAAAGTAAGAAATAAGACAAGGTTCCGTCTCTAAAGGTGGTAAGACAGAAGAGTCAGTGAATAGACAAGAAGACGGAGCCAATAAGACGATAACTAAGGAAGATCACATAAAAAGTAAAGTCAATAAATAACAAGTGCAGACAACATAAGGAACATCTGAAAAATTGCTACCGGTAAGACTGGTCACGCTCCATTATGGAGTGACACGAAAACCAAACGTAAGGAGATTATCAATCGTATCAACTGGTAAAAAAGTGCACGGATAACCGGCAGACATACAGAAGAAACCTCTCAGATAAATCTACAAGACGTGTAAAAAACTATCCTAACCAAAAAATTTTTATAATTTGACATATTCTACAAACATATAAAACCTTTTAATTCGGAAATAACCAACGTAGTAAACGTTCACAAAAAGAGTCAGACATACAACAGACAAGTAAAACAAATACCAAGGAAACGACATGTTTTTGAACATTCAAACTCAGAGTAAACAGATAAAAACGAAAATTAAGACAACGGAACCCTCTGACTGGATTCTTTGTAACGATGTTAAATACAGTCTCTTATGAAACGGATACGACAGAAGATCCTCAAATTACCACAGTACAGAATATCTCTTATGAAACGGATACGACAGAAGATCCTCAAATTACCACAGTACAGAATATAAATTCAGAAATTCGGTAAAACTCAAATACAAACACATCCCACACTTCCTCACAAGATTGAACTAAATGTACAGTGACATCGAAAGGGTCGTGATGAACGATTTCTCTGACAAGACGTAACATATAAGAACTGAGAACAACTTCTGACTAGGATTCACGTATCCAAATAAAGACCCGAGAGAGAAAAAAGACAACTAAGTATACAGACAAAAACACGGTCATGGTATGACAAAACTAATGACACCGAAAAACCGTAAAAGACTTCAGACCCTGTCAATACGGAGGTCGAAACAAGAAAAGGGTGGTTTAACGAAACCGTTAAGACCCAGAAAATACGAAGGTATATTTAAAATCCTACTAAACAAGATCAAAACAATTTTTACAGTATCCATTAAAATATATCTCCAGTGTAATTTAGACATTTAACGAGACCCATCACACCGGTAAAATTATCACAATTAAGAAGGTTAGGTTCTCGTACCTTATAGGAAGGTAAAGAAACTTAGTAGAAGTCAAAGGAAATAGATACAAAATACAAGAGTTGTATACCCAGAAAATGAAGGAACCAGCGGAGGAAACAAGAAAAAAAAAAAACTAAACTAAGATTTGTCCTAAAAAAAAAAAATGAAAGGAAAAGACTATGAAGTAATAATCATATATCTTTACGTTGGATAAAGACATACAATTAGAAAATTGGACGATGGAACAACTTAAGCAAATAGTCAAAATCATCAAGAACCCACCTCAGAAATCCTAAAAGACATATATGACTTAGTACAGCAGACGTACAGTACTGTAGAAATGGAGAAGGAAAGGTTGAACCTAGGAAAAAAAAAAAAGAAAAGACTAATGACACCGATCCAAGGTTACGATACAACTTGTCTTCACCACTCTCACCCGTACGAACAGAACAAAGTCGAAAATCACTCCGAAAGTCGAAAGGTAGTAACTCATAATACAACCGACACGTAAATAGGATGTATCGCAAACAACACGACTCCATACAAGGGAAACATGGGTGAAACCACTCTCAAAGATGGGACTTATTTAAAAGTTTACTAAAAAAAACGGAGACAACTACTATCTCCTAGTAGCTAGTAGATGGACTACTAGTACACGAAAAACAGAAAAGAAAACAACTACATCAACATAGTGTAATTAACTATACGTATACAACTCGGTAGAAAACTGGGACCCTAATTAGGTCGAACTAACACCACAAACTAGAAAAAATATACAACAACCTAAACCAAACGATTATAAAACGACTCCTAAAGACGTCCGTCTTATAATATCCAATACAAAACAATAAGTTGACGGTGAGATACAGAAAATCCGATAACTGTGAATTCCATTAATAACTATCTATACTTAACAACAGTAAACTTTGGAACAAAAGGTCAACTAAAACGTAAAGAAGAAATAAGGAAAAAAAAGGGGAAAAAGGAAAACACCAAACTACCTCAAAAATCTAACGTATTTGTAAGATAAAAATAAATAGACATCACAAAAACTCACATAGAAAAATTCACAGAAAATGCATTACATACTTATTGAATAGTGTAGATTACCACATTAAAAGGGTCGAACTCACCTTATATCTATAGATTGGAAAGAAATACAGGGGGAATGGAAGAGTATAAACATTAACAGAATTTATAAAAGGAAATCTATGTAAATCTTGGTATAGTCACATTATTGAAAACGAAGTTGGTAGTTGTATAAATCTCTTGAGCTCTTCCTTTAGAATAATATAAATGGACACGTAAACGAGTCGTAATAGATAAAGGACTACAAGGAGGAGATAAAAAAGACAAATTTTTCCAAATCAGTAAGAAAATGACATCCAGAAGATCACTTTTTAAGAGAAATCAAAAGGAAGTAGAATCGTAAACAACTCAAGAGGAAATAAAAACGACACACAGTCCAACACCCAACTGTCAAGGAAAGAAAGTTATTAACTTTTGTAACACGGTGAAGGAGATCGGAGATATCAAAGACGACTCTTTGACCGACATTAATTTGAACAAAGGGAATATTTATTCCACAGTAAAAAGAGACCGACGAAAGTCCTTAATAAAAGAGATCAAAAGCCTTCAATTTAAAACCTTATAAAACCGTACTAAAGAAACTCAAATAGGACAATTACCAAACGAGTTAACAAACTAGACATCCAAATACAGAGAACGGTCTAAACCTCATGGAAACTCATGGAAGAGTCGGAACGACGAAAGAGGAGAGAAGACCCCTGAGACTTTTGTACTTACAATATAAAACAAAGTACCAAGGTATCCAGGGACTCCAAGTAAAATAAAGGTCAGACAAAAGCTAGACCACAAGTCCAACCCAATAAAGACAAGATATAGAAGGTCAAGTATCTAAGAAAGGTCACAGAAGAGTTAACACAACAACTCAAATCGGTGACTCTGAAAATAAAGTCAATAACACAAAAAGGTAGGTTTTTAAAGGGAAACCAAGAATGATAGAAGATAAAGAAAGAGAGGAAGAGACAGACGGACTGAAGTGGAAAAAAGAGGTGTGACTCCGGAATATAAAAGAAAACTAAATTCACAAACACAAACAACTTTGTATAAAATAAAAAATAATACTGACGAAATTTTTAGAAAAAGTCTTTTAAGACAACAATGGTAGTAAGAGTCACAAACGTGAATGACTAATAGTCCAAATTAGAAGGAGTATGAACCATACTACTAAATAAAGACTAATTTTGTACCTGTAAGAGTATATTACAATACTCCGACCTAGAATTTGGAAGACAAAATTGACTGAAACACACTGAGACGACATCGTACCCACTCAGAAGTAATGATTGTCTACATTCGTCTTCAGGTCCAAGGCGTGAATCTGAGGAACTGTGGTCTCCCCTAGTCGAAGAGTAAGGACGACCTGTCCGTACCCTCAAAGTAGACGGACACATCGGAGGTGGATGTCATACTATCTCCACCAGAGTCAGTCAAGTCAAGTCAGCGAATCAGTACAGGCTGAGACGCTGGATTACTTAGCGTCGTACAGTCCGGAGGGACAGGTAGTAGTTGAGGACCACAAGTGGGTTTGAGTACAGGTAGCTCAGCCACTACGGTAGATCGGTAGAGTAGGAGACAGCAGGGGAAGAGAAGGACGGGGGTTAGGGAGGGTCGTAGTCTCAGAAAAGGTTACTCAGTTGAGAAGGGTACTCCACCGGTTTCATGACCTCAAAGTCGAAATCGTAGTCAGGAAGGTTACTTGTGGGTCCTGGCTAGAGGAAATCTTACCTGACCAACCTAGAGGAACGTCAGGTTCCCTGAGCGTTCTCAGAAGAGGTTGTGATGTCAAGTTTTCGTAGTTAAGAAGCCGCGAGTCGAAAGAAGTGTCAGGTTGAGAGTGTAGGTATGTACTGGTGACCTTTTTGGTATCGGAACTGATCTACCTGGAAACAACCGTTTCATTACAGAGACGAAAACTTATACGATAGGTCCAACCAGTATTGAAAGGAAGACGACCCGTTATCATTTTCAAGACTGAGAGAAGATCTGGATGAGACTGTGGGGGTATCACTCCTCCCCTTTCGGTGGAATAAAAACAGGTCACCCACACCTTCAGATCAGAGGGAGTACCAAGGGTCACTGTGAGAACCCACCCCTAGAAATGTCCGGTCACCCCTACCTTCAGGACTGGACCATGAGTGGAAGAAACTGTGACGGATCGTCTCCTCAGTTCTATGGAGTAATATTAGAATACTTTTACCTACCACAATTTATACACCATTCCAGCAGACAACGAAAGACGAAAGGATTAAAAAGAATAAAGGAATATATAGATATGATCTATGAAGACCCTTACCAGATCGGCTCCGTTTTAAAAGAGAAGAGACCCCTGACGGAGAGTTCCATCCCGAAGTCAGTCGGTATAAACATTGATAAACTGGAGATGGGTGACCCTTACGACGTCAGGTTAATAGAAAGGACATTAAATCTTAACCCTTACTCTCTATCACCCAGTCAGAAAATTCACTTTGACGACATCCTATGTTTAAACACTCAGTCCCCACACTTCTGTAAAGACATCTCCCTCTTTTCGTCTCTGGTTTCTACCCATCAAAAGGTAAGGGTTGAGGTCCGGAATGTACTTAGGACGGACTTAAGTAAGAGAGAGAATAAAGGTACTTATCGGAAGGTAAAAGAATGTCAAGAAGGGGAGATGGGATGGAATACGAAAAACTAATTGATCCATCTTAATAAAACAATGTACATTGGTTTCTCAAGAATTAATTATTTCTGATAATAAATGAATGTGAAAATCCGAGTCCGGTCAAGTGTAACTCACGTACAGATCCGAGTTTCTTACATTCCACCCCGAGTCTACCATTTCTTATATGGATGTTACGCCCTCTGGACCAAAGTTAGGGACCCAACCCTTCTAGGGGACCTCTTCCCTTACTGACCGGTGGATGAGGTCATAAGAACGGACCTCTTAAGGTACCTGTCTCTTCGGACCGTCCACTGTCAGGTACCCAGAGTTTCTCAACCTGTACTGACTCGCTGATTCTGTAATTGTGAACACTTTTATTACTGATTTTTAATTCACTACATGATTAATAATAGAGAGTCTGGGGAACGAATATAGGTCTAAGAGTCGAAGAGTCAAGGAAACGGATCCATCCAGGTAATATATAAAAAAAATGATTAAAAGACGACAAATAAAACGACTATAGTAGTATGAACTACGAAACAAACGGACTTGATAAACGAAGAGAGTTTAATCGACTGGATAATCTAAGTCGAAAAAATTCCGTGACTGTCGCCGGGGTAGGGTGATCTTTGACGGTAGTTCACGGATAAAAAGATTAAAAAAAATTGAAACGACTAAAATGTTACTTCTGTATACGTAATTATTTTTAAATCCTTTTTTTTGTCCTTCTCCTTGTAGTATAAGACGGTCATGAGACTGAGACGTCTCTATTAGTGACAACCCTTATACACGAAGGTCCTCAAAAAGATCAATATACAAACTTATACATATTAGACGTGTGTAATTTACATATATGTATTAGGTATTTACGTTGGTGTCGTTTAGTTCGACCAGACGTCGAAAATAAGTGAATATATAACACTTGTAGTAAAATACAATTATATATGTGACTATATAAATTATCGATGTATTAGAAAGTCAAATACCAATATATTATTAAATAAATTTGTCAGAAGATAACAACCTGTAAATTTAAGTAAAATAAAAGAAACCGAAGACATTCGTTATGACGTTACTTGTAGTGATGTCTTCAGAAGATCGGGAAGGACTCCGAAAAAAGGGGAATCCTGACCAAAGATTTCCATCTTAAAGAATTTTGTTTACATCTATAATTCCTAAAAGTATATAATAACCTAACGGAAGGTCTTTAACATGGTAAAGATAAGGTTGTCAGTCACTCACTTGAAAGGTAACTCTCTGTTTTTACTCTCTTAAAGTAATAACAAAATTAAATATAAGGAACCTAAATTCACTCTAACTTGTAAAATTTCACTAATAACCAGAAAAAAAAGAAAACACTTAAAGACTGAGTATCGGAAACGGGTAAAAGGATAATTTTATAAGTACTAAGACAGTAACTAAGTTTCTGACATACGTCAGAAACTTATAATTCATACAACCGGGAGACAAAGAATATAATACTTCTCTTTACAGTTTCGTATAACTACTTTCTGAGACGTAAGATTTACAGATCAATCCCAACTCAGATCAACGATGGACAACCGAACACACTGGAACTTGTTTAAACTCCTTGTCTGAAACGTAGAGTCAAAGGAATACACATCTTACATTTTACACAAACACATTTGTTTCTTACAACACATCATGTATCTTTCATGAAGTAGTTTAGACAACTATTATAATCATAATATAAAGAATGAAAGTCGAACAGTAACAGAAAATAAACATAATCAAAGGAAAACCAGAATATCTAGGTTTGATTACTCACTAAAGTACATTTATTAGTTTATTCCGGACTATTGGAATAAGGAAGTGGATAGGTCACAAAAGAATACCGAAACCAGGAAACAGTTTATGCCACATCGACGGAGATAATTCTCGGATACAAACAAAGAATCCTACACCTTAGTTATTTGGTACAAAGAAATATTTTCTCACGTACATAATTTATCGATTCTTACTGTTTTAACATAACTGAATGACTACAACCTAAACTTTCGACCAAGAACCCAACTTATGCAGAAAATAGACTCACCAAACGTGTAAAAATCACGATACGTACTACCCCTCGTTTATGACATTATAAAGAACTCAAACTCGATAAAAAAATAGGGACATCTAAGAAAAAAGTAGTAGACAGGTCAAATATAGTCGGAAGAACGAAACCTTTCTACCTGTAAGAAAGTATAACGAAAAATTCAACATTACGTCTAGACCCCTCGTTGGTATTTTTATACATATCTATGTATTTGACTTAACTAATTCGTCAATGAATGACTCGTAATAGACGGTTTCTCAGATAGATTCTTAAGAATAGGTAGACTTCGAATATGAAATTAATACCCCGTCTTTTATTTGTTTATTTTGTAGACAGTCTATTATTTTAAATACCCTCTTTTATTTCGACCCTTCCCCTTATCTCTTAAGAACCCTACCCCGACTAAAGACAAAAATTTTTCCACCAGTCTCTTCCGGAGGAATACTACGATGGCACAGTCTCCTGAATCCCTCGCTCAGTTCGGTGACAGCCTCCCTCCTCGTAAACGTCGTTCCCCTTGTCATTCACGTTTCCGTGACTCGGTCCTCGTACCAGCACACACGTCCCGGGTGGTACTACTCTGTTCACCGACTTCGTGTTAGTTATTCGTCTTTCTATGCTCGATCTATCCATTGAACCAAGTGTGTTCCGGAGTGTCCGGTAACATTCCCGAGACTAAAAATGACCCACACTTCATCCCTCCGGGCCCTTCCGAAACTCGTCACAATGTAGAGTCTAGACGAAATTGTCCGGGTACGACCGACGACTCACCCCTTGTCTGACTTCTCCACGTCCCCATCTGTCCGTCCGTCTAGAGTACCTTCCGATGACTTCCTTAGACAATTGTCCTCTCGCGTGCCATCGAACCTGGTCCCACCACCGTCAGTAGTCTCCCTCTCCGCACGTGTCCGCTCCCTTCTGAGGACTCATATAAAACTCTAAAAGGTTACTTAATCTACACCCCACTCTTTTCTTCTCTCTTTAGTCACCATCGGGGTTTCGACGACAAACTCCTTCATCTTCCTGTTCTCTCTTTTGACACCCTTTTCAGACAATCTTTAAGGAAGAAATTATAAATAATTATCTACTATACTTCCTTAATAACAAATAAAACAATCAACACCATTCTCATATTATTGTAATTTTTACACATCTCTTGACAAAATTTTTTATTTCAAGTATACTTTTGACAAAAAAGGTGAGGTATGGGTAACCCTACCGATAACAGTTTTTTGTCTTTTACTACACATCCGTTCCTACACCTCTCTAATTTTGGGAACACGTAACGACCGACCTTACATTTTACCACATCAACTATACCTCTTGTTTAACCGCCAAGGAGTTTTTTGACTTTTATCTTAATGGTATCCCATTAACTACCAGGTCGTTAAGATGAAGAAGCATATAGGGGTCTTAACTACTGTAGAACCTCTCAATAGACATGTGGTCACAAGTATCATCACAATGAGTGTCATCGGTTTTCTACCTTCGTTGAGTTCACGGGCAACTGTCTATTTACCTATTCGTTTTACACCATATATATATTACCCTATAATGACTCGGAATTTTTCCTTCCTTTAAGACTATGGACGATGTTGTGTCTACTTGAAATTCCTGTAATACGATTCACTTTATTCAGTCAGTGATTTTCTGTTTATTACATAAACGAAAAAAGATTCATAAACTAAGGTACATATGACCTATGGATCTTATCAGTTTCATCCTATCAACGGTCCCCGTTCCTCCCCCTTACCCGTCAACAGTAAATTACCGATACCGTAAAGTCAAAACGTTCTACTTTTTTCAAGACCTCCGACCCATGTTGTTACACTTACATAAGTTGTAACGACTTGAAATATGAATTTTTATGAATCCTACCATTTAAAATACAGTACACATAAAATTGTCTTAAAATTTTTAAGTTGTATATATCCATCTCTCTCCCCTCTTTTTCTTGGGATTCATTTTGAACTTCTTTTTAACCACCTGTAAAATTTCCTACACCGTCATAATGAATATTAATACTACGGATCTAACTATACCTACAACTGGTGTATTCTTTTTTCATCCTATGTGAATCTTATTTTCTTTCTTTATGTAATACAAAATATTTTTTTTTTCCAAATAGATCAATTCTCTGCATCTGACTTGACAAATACCCGTTTTGTTATACTAAACGACTGAAACGAAATTGATGAAGTCGTTTTTTTTTCATCACCCTTATATTTACTTTGTTCTTATCGTCCTACGACTATTGATAATTTTCCACCCACTGTCCGTGGTCACCAAGTAATAAGATAAGATGAAAACAAATACGAACTATATAGGTGTTATTACGAAAAATTTTTCCTTAACAGGTAATGATTTTTCTTTCCTTTGTCTACTGACTTCGTGAGTGACTTAATTTGATCTGAACTTCCTGTTAATTACTCCCATACATATTAATGTTATAGACCGTCACGACCGTTTATTTTATTTAAGTAGATGTCAAAGAACTCTTCGACAAGGATCCGACAAGGGACTTTGTAATACATCGACCGTAATACAAATCAAACCATTTATCCATACTTTTCACATATCAAGAACGGAATTTATACGGTTGTCAACCCTGATCTCTCTCTTCATTTCGTAGTCAATCTTATATATAGATATCCTATTCCGTTCCATGAATGACATCGTAACGACTTCTCCATGAAGGTCGGTATGAATCTCGACCTTTTTCTTTATAAGGAATAAGGATTAATTAGACTTAGAACTACGTGTCCATACAGTCGATCAATTTTTTTTTTTTTTCTTCTCATTAGATCCAAGTACAGATACAAGTACAAGTACAGTTACCTGTACTCGAACTCGTTTGAGACCCTCTACCACTCCCTGTCCCTCCGGACCGCACGACGTCAGGTACCGCAACGTTTCACAACCTGTGTTGACCTGTTGACTTGTTGTCGTTGTCATTAGATCCATCACCCTGGTCGTGCCGTGTGAGTCCTTTAGTGTTCATACCAAATCTTCCCGATCTTTAGTCTATCCACACTTATTCACCAAGTTTTGATCTCTGGAACAGACATTATTATCATGAAGACCCTCTAAAGGACTCTATCCTTAGTACACACTGACCATCTACGAATTACAAAATTTTTCACTTAACAATCCTCCGGAAATATGAACCTTCACTATATTAATCTAGACGTAAAAACTTTCTAGTCTCACCGTCGGTCCTCCAACAGTCCAACTTCTTTTCACTCCGTCTCCCTGTTCAATCCTCCGATTAAGTCCCATCCGTCTTTCCCTCAGACTTAGTTTCCTTGTATATAGATACTGAGTAATGTTTATATTTGAGAGGGTCTTGACCTCTTCAGACGGATCCGACGAGCACTTGGAGACTGTCTAGGTCAAGTAGAGGTGAACTTATCAGGTCATTACCCTTTCCTGTCTGAAGACCCTCTTTGACTCACTACGGTATAAACTCCTTTTTCATATCGGGATTTACATATATAATATTTCCTCCTCCGTCGTAGTTTTTGATTGAGGGAGACTTTACTGAATGAAGTCATTTTTTCTTTTAACGTCTTAAAAATAAACATACAGTAGTTCTAAATAGTCCTGTACAAATTTCTATTATACTATTTTTCTGGTACTCTTAGAGTCAAGTCCTTTCTACCCTTCCAACTCTTTGTATTAAAATTTAATTCTCGTCACCCACCCACCCTCGTCATCCCTTGTGACTTTTAGTTTAGAGGGGAAACGTCGTTTTAAGATATTTATACCAGAGGTTAAAGAGAGGACCAAATTCTATGTGAAATAAGTCTGGACATGGAGATAGTAAGATGACTTTAAAGAGAGTTGTTCTAGGGGTTTATTTTGGAATGTACAATATTTTAGTTTATCATTTTGGTAGAGTGAATTAGTCTGAATTAATCTGAACCGACTAATACGGGACAAACTATGTGAAAGAGTGAATTCGAAGGTCCTGTCGTGTAAAAGAACGAAAGGGAGGATGGGTTCCACCCCGAAAGGTCAGAAAACAACCCAAGAATGAGAAAAGGACTAGGTAGTTACAACCCCCAAGGGTCCCTGAACGAGGAATTGGGAGTAGATATAGATGTGAGTGAATTTAGAGTAGGTCGAAGTACGGAATTTTATGATAGAAATACGACTTTTAAGGATTTACATAGAAGTCGGGTTTAGAGAAGGAAATAGAGACCTGAGTATATAGGTTGACGGATAAGTCATGGAGGTGAAGTCACAGATTTCCATACAGTTTTCCTTGTACAGATTTGATTTAACTACGAGGTGAGAACCAGAAACGGTAGACCGTCGTCTGTTAAGTTAGTTCGATCAACGAGACCGGGTTGTGGGATCTCAAAGTTGTCAACATTTATGGACACTTTGGTAATGGTATTTGGTTCTAGATCTTTTCTACTAGTGACTTTCTGAGGACTACGAGGAAATGTCAGGTAAGAAAGGAAGGAGGGGATGAGACAGGGAATGAGCTCCTTCGGCAATAGATGAAAGATAGAGATCTCTAATCAAACGAAAAGTATATGTACACTAAAGAACATCAAAAATGAAAAGACGTAGACCAACGAAAAAACAGTCGTGACACTAAGACTCTAAGTAGGTACAACACACATAGTTGAGTAATGTAAAAATAAGATACTATACCTTTTCCGTAGTTATCATCTTCACTACCCTTGTTACGTTAATTTAACTGAAAAAGTTCCGATATAATTTATTAAAAGAAGACATAAGTTGAACATATCTTTAATTTATTCCGTTCATAAAAAGTCTCAGTCCTCATTTTACCGACAGATAGAAGAGACAAATATTTTCGTCAAGGGTATTAGGTCTGAAGTATGTTAAATAATTACTACTATACCATCTTCGGTGCAACCGTAAACAATTTTAGGATTTGTAATTTTTTTGTGGAAGACAACCATAGGAACAGAAGAGTCAGGTTTACCCTCAGACAAACAAGTCTCCTGTGAAGTTCCTACAGTGAAACTATGTCAAAGGTATGTTTAGTAACAAGGACCCGACTTGACAAAGGACAAAAAAGAACAGTCAAGGATTTTGTGTAGAGACAACCAGAGACGATTCGAAGACTTAGTGTCAAACCCTCGACTTTCTTTAACCCATGAGACTAAAGTTATAATTGTTACTTGATAGATTAATTCTCATCACTTTACGGTACAATACAGATATATATGTACAGTGTCATACGTTCCATAACAATGTCTATAATGAAATGAACCCCGAGAGTCGTCAAGACTATGTATGTCCTACCGGTTATAATAGGGGTAGAATATAGTCTTTCCCTTACAATTCCTTAGTCTCTCCAATTTGATAAGCGAGTGCTATTGTATCGATTATTCTTCCTCCCCGTCCAGATCTTATGTGCGGAAGATTGAGATCATGAAACAGATAATGAAAGAGAGTACAATAAAAGAACATAATAAAGTAAAAAAAGGTATCTATTCTACACTTTCACCTTAAGGTACCTAAAGAGGTCCGGTCTTATGACCTCACCCATCGGAAAGGGAAGAGATCCCCTAGAAGGGTTCGGTCCCTAGCTTGGGTCCAGAGGACGTAACGTCCGCCTAAGAAATGGTCGACTCGGTGTTCCCTTCGGATTCTTGTGACCTCACCCATCCGATAGGGAAGAGGTCGTCTAGAAGGGTTGGGTCCTTGTCTTGGCCCCAGAGGACGTAACGTCCACCTAAGAAATGGTTGACTCGATAGTCCCCTTCGGGGAATCTATTCATTATATAAAAATTCTTCAATTTAGAATCAAATTTAATTAGTTGAAATCTAGGTTCATGTTCATACCGGTTTCCACCAAAGAATTGGATTTAAAGATCAAAGACTCCGTTGTCTTCGGATGTATAAAGTTGTCTTGGGTAACGACTCGTCTTTGATTCAAGAATCTTTTCTCCCGTTCCTTCCTTCTTGTCCGTATGGTACAAAGGAGACAACACGTTTAAGTCAGACAAGAGTATGAATGTTTGGGTGACAACTCTACCAACAAGGCTAGTAACAAGGACTTCTGTCCTTTGAACGGTTCCCCCGAACACTATATTATTAATGACCAAATCTGTTTTGATGTCACACATAGATACGATAGGGACTGAAGAGAAGGATAGGGAAAAGATCAAAAATCCATGATTATAGTTGGGACACACTGGTCACGAAGTTAACGATAATGTCTTTCATTTTGTAGACTATCAGTAAGTAAGATTCATAATAGAATCCGGTCTTCTCTCTTTGAGTCTATTGCGTTACTACTAACGTATCTTTATTTACAGATTGATGTCTACAATTCCGTAGGTAACCCCTATCAAATCCCTATGACTTTGGAGTCTTGGGAAGTTTTACGTAGTATACCCGTGAGGATACGTCAGGATCTGAGATACAGTGTCTATGATACATCTGATATTCCTCTGTTGATCTTTAACAATAGTTTTTCAGTGAAAATGGACAATGAAATTAAGTTTTAGTTTTAGAAAATTCTACCTCCTTTCCCTTCCTCCATTAGACCATCTTCTTTAGACCACATCAAGAGGATGGAGTCTATGGAAAAATCTTCGGTTAGTCCCTGAGCAGGTCCATAAAAACGATTTTTTCTCTTATATGGTATTTTAAAGACTTGAATCTAAAATTCCAATTGTTTTGAATTAAAAAATGAAAGAACTGTTAACGGAGTTAACGATCGAATTAACTCAAAGAGAAGTTGGACGGTGACAGAGTAAGTCTGTATACTTTATATAATCACGTATAAAGGAGTCTTTGGAAATGTACTTGACAAAGTCCTCTTCTCTTTTGTCATCTTTATGGACAGGTTATTAATAGTTCGTTAAGTCTTGACGTAAGACGTACAGTCCGAGATCCTTCCCGTGGATGTACATATCGTCTCACTGATTGAAAATCTCGGGGTTGAGTCCTGTGTCGATATAGTCTGGTTTCTTAGTCATATTATACATTACTTATTTATGAATATGTGTGTACTAACAAAAAAATTGTATATCATGTTTAATCGACAAATAAATTTCAATATATAATAAGACATAATAAACTATAAGACAATGTATTTACGGTAATAAATGCTTTTTGTTGTCCTGATCAATTGTCACCGTCAATCATCATTAATTATCACCCTGGTTAATTTGTCATACCCACTTTTATGACCTTGTGATACTTATCACAAAAGGAGACTACGCCTAAAATTGAAAAATATCTTATAAATGTAAAATATCCGTTATAATAATACAGAAGAATTCTATATATTCTGGAAAATTTTTCGACTTACATTATGGTATCCCGATTAATCTATAATGAATATTAATTATTTTTAACTGTACAAATACAGGGTGCTATTTTATTCTATAAAAACGAGAAATACACAGGAGAAGGTTAGTCTGAAGAGAGGTGACGGACGTCGGAAGTCATATAGGAAGAAAATAAAATACATCACCATTTTGACTTTTGTAAGTTTTCAGTTCCTCACGTAGTTCCGACATACATATAACAGTGGGACAAATAAATTGAATATACGTCTCAAGTCAAGTCAAGTCAGCGAGTCAGCACAGAGACTGAGAAACACTGGGGTACCTGATGTCGTACGGTCCGAAGGTAGTGGTCGAGGGTCTCGAACGAGTTTGAGGACAGGTAGTGTACATCTCATGTAGTACACTTTACGGCCTGACCTACTTAGTGTTCGATCTTAGTTCTGACAACCTTCTTTATAGTTATTGTATGTAGTATACACATATGGGTAGTATACGTCTCATTTCGTACATTTTACGGTCCGACCTACCGGTTCGACCTTAGTTCTGACAACCCTCTGTATAGTTATTGGAGTCAATATGTTTCCTATGGTGGGAATACCGTCTTTTGTTTCTCTTTGATTTCTCGGAGAACTACTTCCACTTTCTCCTCTCACTTTTTCGATCGAATTTTGAGTCGTAAGTTTTAGATTCTAGTACCGTGGGTCATTGTAGTGAAGTACCGTATATCTACCCCTTTGTCACATTCTAATAAAAACACCCAAGGTTTTAGTGACGTCACTGACGTCGGTACTTTAATTTTCTACGAGGGACCTTCTTTTCGATACTGTTTGGATCTGTCGTATAATTTTTCGTCTCTGTAGTGAAACAGTCATTTCTAGACAGATCAGTTTCGATTACCAAAAAGGTCATCAGTGTATACTTACACTCTCTACCTGGTATTTCTTCTGACTCTTGACTCCTTGACTACGAAGACTTGACACCACAACCTCTTCTGAGAACTCTCAGGGAACCTGACGTTCCTCTAGTTTGGTCGGGTAGGATTTCCTTTAACCAGGACTCATAAGTAACCTTCCTGACTACGACTTCGACTTCGAGGTTATGAAACCGGTGGACTACGTTTCTCGGTCGAGTGACCTTTTCTAGGACTACGACCCTTTCTATCTTCCGTCCTCCTCTACCCCTACTGTCTCCTACTCTACCAACCTACCATAGTGGCTGAGTTACCTGTACTCAAACTTGTTTGAGACCCTCTACCACTTCCTGTCCCATTGGATCGTACGACTCCAGGTACCCCAGCGTCTCAGTCTGTACTAACTCGACTCGGTGACTTGTTGACTCCAGTGGAAAATACTTCGGGTGTAATGTGACTGGGGACCACCGTCCGTTTACGTTACTGTAGTTTAATCTATAGGACAGTTATTTCCTTAGACTTGTACCTTATACTGAACTGAATAATCGTTCACTTTTCACTTTCACAGACTGAGAAACGTTGGGTACCTGACATATCAGGTACGTTAAGAGGTCGGGTCTTATGACCTCACCCATCGCAAAGGGAAGAGGTCCCCTAGAAGGGTCGGGTCCCCAGCTTGAGTCCTAGAAGGGTTGGGTCCCTAGCTTGGGTCCAGAAGACGTAACGTTCACCTAAGAAATGGTCGAATCGATATTCCCTTCTGGTTCTTATGACTTTACCCATCAGATAGAGAAGAGGTCGTCTACAAGGGCTGGGTCCTTAACTTTACCCCAGAGGACGTGACGTCCATCTAAGAAATGGTTGACTCGATACTTCCTTCGGGGAATATCGAAGAACGACTCGATACTCCCTTCGGGGAGTTCGTTCGTTATCGAACTGAATAATCGTTATCGAACTGACGTCAGGTACCCCAGCGTTTCTCAACCTGGGTTGACTCACCGATTTGTTGTTGTTTTAATCGTTATCGTCCAAAGATCTGAACATTCTTACAAAGGTCGAAGGGTTTTTACAGACAAGTGAAACATAGATGTCCGAACAAAATCATCTGACTGAAAACCCGTCAACGGGGAATCGTAGGAATTTAAATCCGAAGGGTACACCGCGTCACCATTTCTTAGACGTACGGTCATGTCCTCTATGTTCTCTACGACCAAATTAGGGACCGAACCCTTCTACGGGACCTCCTCTTTTACCGTTGGGTGAGGTACTTTTAAGGTACCTGTCTCCTCGGACCACACACTGTCAGGCACCCCCAGTGTTTCTCAGCTTGTACTAACTCGTACGTACGTATAGGAATTTTAAGTAGTACATCCCGAGAGGTACAGATGTCACAGATAACAAAAATAATATCTATGAGACTTCGTGTGACCTATAGTAGTCTACAATTTGAAGAAAAAGAGTCCCTTCTCGAAAAGTTTCGTGTCTACATTAAGTTTGACTTACACCTAAAGTTTATTTAATATCAAAAACCACGACAAGTTGAACTGACGAGAAAGACCACTATATAAAAATTGAAGACTCAGTCAGAATAAAGGGTATTTACAGTGAAAAAAGTGACATACTCAAAAACAGTATTGGATATGTATTATCGTTTGTTGACTCCATATCAAGTAGGATAAGACACGAGGAATACTGGATAAGTTTCTACTAGTTTATCTAAATCTCTTTGTCGTATATTTAACAAAATGACATCAGGACAGGAAATAAGGGAAGAAGTTGATAAATGTACAATCTGTTCCGACAAGAAAAACAGGGTGTACAACTTTTACTCTGAATTACCGTCTGGTCGTAAAATTGTAGAAAAGATACCGATAGTTATTACTATCGGTGGAACATCCGTGTCCAGATTCCCTTATGGGAATGTTTCATTTTTTTCATTTCACTTTTTAGAGTAATTCACGAAGACGTACAAGACTCCTTTGATTTTGCACTGGGTTTTTCAAGTAATACTTTCAGAGTAATAGTGTCCTGTCGTTTAGTGAAAAATTTCATGTTCCACACACTCCTTTGGTCTTTCTCTGTACACATGGGGTCACAAGTAGCGTCGTGACAAATATTATCAGTCCTGTACCTTCGTTGGATCTACAGGTAGTCGTCTACTTACCTATTCTTTCGACACCATGTATATGTGTTACCTCATAATGAGTCGGTAATTTTTCTTAAGTAAAGTTAGTCAAGATTACTCCACCTACTTTGACCTCGGATAATATGTCTCACCTCATTCGGTCTTTCTTTTTGTGGTTATGTCATATGATTGTGTATATATACCTGAAATCTTTCTGCCATTGCTATTGGGACAAACGCTCTGTCGTTTTCTCTGTGTCTACATATCTTGTCAGAAAACCTGAAACACCCTCTCCCTCTCCCACTCTACTCAACCCTCTTACCGTAACTTTGTACATATTATTATAGTATATACTTTACTTAGCGGTCAGGTCCAAGCTACGTACTATGACCTACGAGTCCCGACCACGTGACCCTACTGGGTCTCCCTACCACACCCCTCCCTCCTCCCAAGTCCTACCCCTTGTGTACATATGGACACCGCCTAAGTACAACTATATACCGTTTTGGTTATGTTATAACATTTCATTAATCGGAGGTTAATTTATTTAAATATAATTTTTCTCTTTTCTTTTTCTTTTTGATGTGTCTTCCACATCAGTTGTAAGGGTAAAATATCTACTCCTTTGACTCCGGGTCTCCATAATTACTTCAATGATCTTTCACTTTCTCTACGAAAAACCACTCACATGTCTAGATATGAATCATTTGAAACACCCTTTCACGTAACAGTCAGGTCTAATAACCCCTTTTTTGAGCTAAAGTTGAGTAAGAAGATTTTTTGGGTGTTTTAATTCATACAATGGATCTAACGATTCGTTACAGGAACCACAAAAGCTCCCGACGAAGCAAATTAACTTTTGTTTTAGATACTCCTTTAACAACAGTTATAAGGGTAAATATGAAGTCCTTCGACTCCGTAATTACTTTAACGATCATTCACTTTCTCTACGAAAACGATTGGCATAAATAGATATGAATCACTTGAAACACCCTTTCCCGTAGTAGATAGATCTTACCAACCCCCTTTTTCAACTAAAGTTAAGATAATTTTTTCTTTGGGGTCTAATTCATACAATGAATTGAGATAAGTCGTACAGGAGTCACAAAATGTACGAGACGAAGTAAATTAATGTTTCTTTTACATGCTCCTTCCACAATAGTTGTAAGGGTAAAATATCTACTCCTTTGACTCTGTGTCTCTGTAATGACAACAATGACCAATCCCTTTATGTACGAAAAACAACTCGCATAAATAGATAAATTATTGACACACCCTTTCCCGTAACAGACCGATCTAACAACCCCTTTTTGGGTTAAAGTTATGAGACATAATTTTTTTTTAATTCACTCAACGAATCTAGAAGATTCGTTACAGGACCAACAAAACGTGTGAGGAGAAGTAAATTAGTTTTTCTTTTAGATGCTCATTTCACAATAATTGTAAGGGTAAAATATATACTCCTTTGACTCCGTGTCTCCGAAATTCTTTCTTTAATCATCCACTTTCTACTACATAACCACTCGGATAAATAGATATGAATTATTTGAAACAACTATTCCTTTTTTTTATTTCATGTTCCACACGTTCTGTAAATCTAGTCTTAAAAATTTGTTAAAAAGAAACAATTCAACTGTCTGACTTTATACGTTTTCATAGGTAAAATATAAAAGTAATAGTCAGTTGATGTGTCTATCTACTCGTTTCAGATCATACATAAACCTGTTACATATTTGTTATAGACCAACTACAAAGGATGCCAAAGTAATTTTTATTAGTATCTTTAGTTCTAAGAGACTTTGGGGTAAAAAGTTTAAGTTGATGAATTCTCGGTCTTCTTTACATAAAAACTAAGTCACATAGTACACTATTGACAAGTCAAGTCAGCGAATCAACACAGGTTGAGAAACGTTAGGGTATCTGACGGTCCGGAGGGACAGGTAGTGGTTGAGGATCTCAAATGGGTTTGAGTACAGGTAACTCAGTCACTACGGTAGGTTGGTAGAGTAGGAGACAGCAGGGGAAGAGGAAGACGGAAGTTAGAAAGGGTCGTAGACCCAGAAAAGGTCACTCAGTCAAGAAGTGTATTTCACCGGGTTCATAACCTCAAAGTCGAAGTTGTAGTCAGGAAGGTCACTTATGAGTCCTGACTAAAGGAAATTCTACCTGACCAAACTAGAGGAACGTTAGGTTCCCTGAGAGTTCTCAGAAGAGGTTGTGGTGTCAAGTTTTCGTAGTCAAGGAGTCGCGAGTCGAAAGAAATATCAGGTTGAGAGTGTAGGTATGTACTGATGACCTTTTTGGTATCGGAACTGATCTGCCTGGAAACAACCGTTTCATTATAGAGACGAAAAATTATACGACGGATCCAACCAGTATTGAAAAGAAGGTTCCTCGTTCGCAGAAAATTAAAGTACCGACGTCAGTGGTAGACGTCACTAAAACCTTGGATTTTTTTACTTCAGACGGTGACAAAGGGGTAGATAAACGGTACTTCACTACCCTGGTCTACGGTACTAAAATCAAAAGACTTACAACTCGAAATTCGGTTGAAAAAGTGAGAGGAGAAAGTGGTTCTCCGAGAAAATCAAGAAGTGAAAGACGGTATTCCTACCACAGTAGACGTATAGACTCCAATAACTATAAAGAGGGCCGTTAGGACTATGGTGGAACACGAAGTAGGTCGGGTCTCAAAGAGTACTACATGTGATGTATACAATTTATTCATCCTACTGTTATATGTCGGAACTGTATGAGGAAAAGGATAAACCTTGGTGAGACAACAAGGCACAGGTCAAGATTGACAACGAAGGACTGGACGTATGTCTAAAGAGTTCTCCGTCCAGTCCACCAGACCATAAGTTTATAGAAAGACTTAAAAGGTGTCAAACACCACTAGGTATGTCAGTTTCCGAAACCGTATCAATTATTTCGTCTTTATTTACAAAAAGACCTTGAGAGAACGAAAAAGGTACTAGGTCACCTACAACCGTTGAAATTAAACGGTTGTCTACAACCGTTCAAATTACGAATGAAAAAAGTATAAATGTACACAAATTACAAACGACATAATCGATAACGGTCTCTGAGCCTTAAGGATGTTATCGGAATAAAAACAGATAGGACAACAGAAACCCCAAGGGATTCTCAGTGAATAGTCTGTCTTATATACAGAACGAACGTAGAGAAAGTCGACATTTGGTAACAATGATATGACGTCAGTACAACCACACCACCATTCCGTACCCCCTTTCCTTTGTAGGAAATTAGAAAACTTTAGAACCAGAAAATCACCCAGACACAGGAACCCGACACTGGAATTATTCATAAAGAACCGAAAAGAAGGGGGATGGAAAGTCACCCTCCCCCGACCGACCCATCTACCTTCTTCTCATTTTATATACGTCTTGTAAGAGGGATTGTTTCCAGATGAGAGGTTTAGGTCAGGAAATGTACAACCTCGATTTTACTCGTTCAGGGAATGACACAAATGTAGTATACAGATAGAGAAGAAGTTTCTCATCAAAATCGAGAATGTACACCGAGTGGGTAAAACTCAATTAAACACACATACCACATTCCTTACTCGGGATGGTGGGTGAAGTAAGAAAGCGTATACGTATAGATCAACAGAGTCATGGTAAAAATTCCGATAAAGAAGAAGTGACTTAACAGAACCGTGGAAATAACTTTGAGTTAACTGTTATTTACATTCCCAAGTGCAGACGTAAGAGTCAAGATGAAGTGACTAGAGACACAGATGGGAATACGGTCACGACGTGACAATCCTAATGGCGTCGAACCATCATTCAAAACTTTTAAATTTCATACTCAAACACTTGAAACAAGAAGAGAAAACTTTTGACAGAACCAATAAGACCGGAAAATATAATGGTGACGTAAAATCTAAATCGAATTATTAAAAACAAAGACGACTCTAAAACTATCCTAACGTGACTCAGACATATAGTTAAACCACTTATGACGGTAGAATTGATTCAGAAGACTACATACTTGTACCCCCTTAGAAAGGTAAATAAATTTAGTAGAAATTATATAAAGTTGTCAAAAGATCAAAAGTCACATGTTCATAATATGGTGAAAATAATTTGATTGAGGATTCGTGACATAAGAAAAACTACGAAAGATTTATCTTAACAAAAGAAGTAAAGTGAATATCCCACAAGTGACGATCATATGTCTTTATGTTAACTAAAAAATATTGTCTAAATAACTCTAGATTAAGTGTATGGTATGTGAAGTGGGTAATGTTAAGACATGCAAAAAATAGAACGTTGGAACGGCTTGAGTAAATAATCGAAGTCGTCCAAAACATACACGCACACACATACATGTATACACGTGTACATAAGGAATCCTAAAAGATATATATTCTGGTACACATGACGTTTACCTCCATCAAAATGAAGAAACGTCAGACCTACGGAACATAAATAAGAAAGGTCTAACGGCACGGATTTGGAGGTAATACAACTTATCTTTGTAACTCTTGTCTGTGGGTATAGAACCAGGACTAGAACCCCCCTTTCGTAAGTCAGAACACGATAGTAGACACTGTAATGGAAACCCTAAAAGTATCTATCGGAAATAGTCCAACTCCTTGTAGGGTAGATGAAGATCAGACAACTCATAGAAACAAAATTTTTTGTAGTGCCTTCCACAACCTAAAACGGTCTGGAATAGAGACGTAAATGACTCTGCTAACACACGTAAAATAAGAGAAAGGATAATCATACATATAATGTAAGAAATTAAAAAAATTTTCAAAAATAACCCATCGAGTCACCATTTCTTAGGTAGACGGTCTTACCTATTCTTTCGACACCATGTATATGTGTTACCTTATAATGAGTCGATAATTTTTCTTGTGTCAACTTAGTCAAGATTATTCCACTTACTTTGACCTCGGATAATGTCACTTCAGTCAGTCTTTCTTTTTGTGGTTATGTCATATAATTACGTATATAGACCGTAAATGTTTCTACCATTACTACTGGGATATACGCTCTGTCGTTTTCTCTGTGTCTATATTTCTTTTCTGAAACCCTGAGACACCCTCTTCCGCTCCCACCCTACTAAACTCTCTTATCGTAATTTATGTATACATAATGGTATACACTTTATCTAGTGGTCAGGTTCAAGCTAAGTACTTTGTCCCGTGACTTTCGACCACGAGACCCTGTTGGGACTTCCTACCCTACCCCTCCCTCCACCCTCCCCCGCAGGTCCTACCCCCCGTGTACATATGGGTACCGACTAAGTACAGTCAAATACCGTTTTTGGTGATGTTATAACATTTCATTAATCGGAGGTTAATTTTTTTTTTTTTCTTAGGCAGACGGTTGGTCCTCTGCGTTTAAGTCAAGGACCCAGTCCTTTTAGGAGACATCTTCCTTTAGCGTTGGGTAAGGTCATAAGTACAGACCCTTTAGGGTACCTGTCTCCTTGGACCACCCGATATCAGGTGTCCCAGCGTTTCTCAACCTGTGTTGAATCACTGATTTGTTGTTGTCTTCAACTAAATGTTACAACATAACCAAAGACGAAATGTCGTTTTACTTAGTCAATTGTATATAGGTGAGAAAAAATTCTAAGACAACGGTATATCCAGTAAGTCAAGTCAAGTCAGTGAGTCAGTACAGGCTGAGAAACACTGGGGTACTTAGTGTCGTGCGGTCCGGAGGGACAGGTAGTGGTTGAGGGCCTCAAGTGAGTCTGAGTGTAGGTAGCTCAGTCACTACGGTAGGTCGGTAGAGTAGGAGACAGCAGGGGAAGAGGAGGACGGGGGTTAGGGAGGGTCGTAGTCTCAGAAAAGGTTACTCAGTTGAGAAGCGTACTCCACCGGTTTCATGACCTCAAAGTCGATATCTAGTAATGTCTCACGATTTATCTCAAGGGACACGATATGTCATTCATCCAAAAATAATCAATAAATAAAGTATATATCATTACACATATACAGTTAGGGTTAGAGGGTCAAATAGGGAAGGGGGAATGGGGGAACCATTCGTATTCAAACAAAAGATGTAGACACTAAAATAAAGACAAAATATTTATCAAAGTGAACATGGTAAAAAATTTTTCTAAGGTGTGTATTCGCTATAACCCCGAAGGGTCCACCGTGTTAACCATTTCTTGGGGGGACGTTAACGTCCTCTACGTACAAACTAGGAACCCAACCCTTCTAGGGGACCTTATCTTTTACCGTTGGGTGAACTCATAAGAACGGACCTTTTAGGGTACCTGTCTCGGACCACCCGATATTGGGTACCCCAACGTTTCTCCATCTGTGCTGACTCGTTGACTCGTGTGTGTGTGAGGGTGTGTGTGTGTACGTGTGTATTTGTGTTCGGTATAGTATACTATGGACGGAAAGAGTAGACTGGGTGACGTGAGTCACACTGTCAGAGATCCAGGTAGACACGGTGACGTTTACCGTAATGACACGAGAAAAATACCGGTTATAAGATAATGTGTATATACCTGGTGTAGAAGAAATAGACAAGGAGTCAACTACCGGTAAATCCAAAGAAGATACAGGACCGATGGCATTTGTCACGACGTCACTTGTCCCCACGTACATAGGAAAGTTCAATACCGAAAGAGACCTATATGCGCCTACTCCCTCTAACGACCTAGTATACCATCGAGACAAAAATCAAAAAATTCAATGGAGCATGGCAATACGTATCACTGACATGGTAAATGAGGGTGATTGTCACATCCTCCTAAGGGAAAAGAGTTGTGGGAGACGTCGTAAACATCTAAAAAAAACTACTACCCATAAGATTGGTCACCCTCCGTCAGGGAGTGACATCAAAACTAAACGTAAAGAGATAACCACTACAACTCGTAGCAAAGTACACGGAAAACCGGTAGACATACTAAATACTTATAGACAAAACTAGAAGGTGGGTAAAAGACTACCCCACCGAAAAAAAAATTATAATTCGATGTACTCAACAAACATATAAAACCTCTAATTAGGGAACAACTAACGAAACAAACGTTTATAAAAGAGGGTAAGACACACAAAAACAAAACAAAAATTACCGAAGGAAACGACACGTTTTCAAAAATTCAAACTATTCCAGGGTAAACAAATAAAAACAAAAATAAAAGTAATGAGAGTCTCCACCTATTAAAAGCAATACAATTTGGTTGGAACGAAAAGGTCTTATTTAGGATGGACCAGTGATACATATTTGAAAAAATATACAACGACCTGAGTCAAACGATCTTAAACCAGGATCATAAAACAGAATTAAAAATTATCTATGTTTCCATTTCTTCTTCACGATAAATAAATAATCCGGGGACCTTGGGATTGTTACTGAAAAAGTCTCTTTGAAAGAGACTATGAGGGAGTAGGGGTCTGTTGAGGACATATTATCGTGTCATTCATCGTGAATAGGGTAATACAAAGATAACAGAGAGATACACAAACAGTTTGAGAGAAACGAAAAACTCTTGTTTGATATATAACATCGGGTCAGAGATCGTGTCAGTAACTGATGACATTGAACTCTGGAGACGTTTCGTCTATTAGTGGTCTCAAAATTTCTTTATACTTGTTTCTCCTTTCCCTCTAATACATTATTTCCTACTAATATTTTCTCTCACTGATTCTGTGTCCTCTTATCATAGTCCTTTTAAAACGAATCGATATAAGTCTTACTTTTATATAGTTGACTACAAGTCTAAACAAGAAGACCGCAATAAAATTTTATGAGTACCTTCTGTTTCTCGTCTGAGAGAGTCGAGGAGACGACGTGGACAGAAAAGATAGTTCATCTCAAAGAAGACTAGTATGTCCCCCTCTTATTTGTAATCATGAGTAGAAGTCAGGGTCTGTACAATGTAGAGTTCATTCTTTTCTTAAACGTATATTTATTCTAGTGTTTTGGTAACTGTGATTGGAAAATTCTTAAGTTCCTTCACTCAGAGGAGAACGACGATTTACGGATTTCTGAGGTAGATAGTAGGTAATATTAGTACAAGTAAATTCCTAGTCAAGGAAGTTCTTTTGGAAGGGACCCTAAAGGTCCAACCTAATGTAGGGGAAGAAACTCCTGTATTAAGTACGTATAGTGAGTAAGATAAAGTGAAAATGAAATTACATGACATATACGTAGAACAATGTGAAGGAGTTTATTATTCGTCGAGTAGAACAACCTCTCCCTCCCTCTTAATACAAAGTCGGTCTCTTCTGTTGCACTCGTTGCCGTTCCTCCACTCTTCTGACTATATAAAACTCCGATGGTTTTCTAGTGGAAACGACTTCACATTTCCTTTCCGTCTCCTACCGTTCTCCATTTTGACCTCTCCGTCAGTCCCCGGACAAGTGACCTTCATAACATGTACTTTCGGTGAGTCCTACTTACTTCCAACCTACCCGGTCAACCACGAACCGGAGGGAGGCTAAGAGTGATATCGAGGGTCACACCACTCAAATTCTTCACACCAGACGTCTAGTGATTGTAGTCTTAATAGATACCATGAAATAATTTTTACGTCTAAACCCCCAGTTGTTGTTTACGGTTTTTTTCGGTTTCGACCCTAATAGTATTCGAGGGGTCTATTAAGATTTTAAAATTTTGGCGTACAAGGTATTCTATTGACCGGGTATTAGAAGTGTTACGGTCACGACACTCACTTTCCCTTCTTGACTCATGTACGAGGTTTAATTTTCTCTTAGTTCCCTATACCGTTAATTTACGTTAGGTACTTTGACTTAGTCCCTCTTCAAAACGAGATTGCCTGTAACCATGTAAACCGCTTTGAATTGATGTCATACTATGTTTTATCAAAACATAGTTTCAACTTAAAGCAATTCTCTGATAAGAACAAGAACCTTTTATTTACGACTTCAAGAAATCGTTTTTTCCTCGTACTATAAATAAATTTTTCACCTAAATCCCCCTTTATATTGATCTATCCATCTATCTATATCAAGAAACATGAAGACTTTAATAAATTTTTAATTTTCAATTTTTTTAACTTTTGTCTTTCGGATCTTGTTTAAATTTATAGTCCTGACACGGTTGAAGTTGGTGACAATCTTTTGACCCTTAATGACTGTCCGAAATAAAACCTGTCACCATAATTAGTCTCAAGACAGAAACTATCTAATGAAAATACCATCATACTTTCCATCTTAATCCTACTGTCATGACCGAATCCAGAAACACCAAGTCGTCCATTTGTTACGTCCTCTGGACCCAAGTTAGGGACCAACCCTTCTAGGGGACCTCTTCCCGCACCGTTAAGTGAGGTTATAAGGACGGACCTCTTAAAGTACCTGTCTCTTCGTACCAACCAATGTCGGGTACCCCAGCGTGTCTCAGTCTGTACTGACTTCGTTGAATTGTGTGTGTATGTGTTTCACAAAGACTATTTATACACTACTCAGACTTTTCTTACTACCATCAATTCTACTTCTATTTTCCCTAGTACTCCATTTTATTAACCTAAGTCACCGAGAGATCTATACTCACCACCTTCACTTTCTTCTTTTTTCCATTGAATAGTCCAAAGATCAAACCATCAATGAATCTATCATGAGTGTTCATGAAGGACTTATGTCTTCCTTGTCGTACGTCACACCTTAATCTACTTAATCTTAAACCGACACTCCCTGTGAATACACTTCTATGTATCGTCTATCAATCTATATAACTGTTCTCCAGTCTATATACATTTCTATACACACACACATATTCCATATATGTACACACACCATGTTGTTACACTGTATTAGTTCTTACTAAAGTACTTTCCGACTTAGTTTCTTCTGAATCAAATTGTTCTTATTTAAATTCTGAGGTATGTATTCTGGTTTTATACTCTGGTTTTGACTTCATTCTCTTACCTCCTCTGTATCACCATCATAGTTTTATTTTGAAATATCCAAACTCACAAACATTTAGATCATACAGTCATAAAATCCTATTAAAAATTTTCTTGTATACATTAGAATCTGACGTAATTACACTTAGACCATAGATCTTTCTTCGTTTACTCTTTCTATTAAATAACATGTAACAATCCGTAGGTACAGGTGCCCAAGGTGTAGACGTAAGTTGGTTGACACCTAGTTTTATCATCCTGTTTTTAAAGTTCTTCGAGAGTTTTCGTTTTGGACTTAAACGACACATGACCACTGACAAATGTATCGTAAATGTGACATAATTCGTAATATAATTAGATCTCTATGACTTCCTATGCGTACCCAATATACGTTTGTGACACGGTAAAATATATTCCCTACCTAGGAGTCTAAAACCAGAGACACCCTAAGGACCTTGGTCAAGGGGGAGTCAATGGTTCCTTACTGACAGGATCAATCTACTGTAGACATTATGACACAAGTCAAAAGAAGTTCGAACTTATCACTGTCTTCTCTCATTTTATACTATCATTTCCCTGAACTCAGTATAATAGCTACCGACTTTCTTTACTTTCAAAGTCCATTTATTCATTATCAAAATTTTTTATGAATACTAGACAGTACACCTTCTCCGTAATGTAAACAAGAATAATAACGTCCCTCCTAATCCCTTTTACTCAACCAGTCTTTACAAATGGAAATTTCAAAGAATTTCTCCACTCAATTTTAAATGTTCCTGTACACAAAATTTGAGTTGTATTTTTCTCGTGACGATAGTTCTTTACCTTACTTAACTGACGTCAAACCATTTGACGAACAGTGGTTCACAACAGTCAGTTTCCGACCTACACGAACCCAGGACAGTAGACATCCTCCACTCTTATCCCTTGAGAATTCCGAAGAGAGACGAAATTCTAAGCCACTCTACCCTTACTTTTCTAATCTGTCACTCTACTCACTAGAAAAAAAAAAAAAAAAACCTGAACCATTTTAATGGTCTTTAGTTTAACTGTATATTCCTTCAAGATGACAGAAGATAAATAAAGATCTCAATCTTTTTAGTTTTAAACTGCATGTCTTAAAGACCCTTCCACTTGACAAGAAACCGTTAGGCTAAACTTCTATTAGAAGATCAAAGAATACACATTTAGTACTGGTCTATGTATAATAATTAATCGAGTGTAAGTCTACTATCCGCTGGTGAGTAATGACAGATATAAGGGTAGAATGTTTGGAACTAATCCCTCGACAGAAGACTTTATTAGTTTATATGTCAGTAGACTATATCTTCCAGAACATAGATCTTTTCTACCCTTTTCAGGTAATCGTCGTTCTTTTTTCGAGTAACTGAGAAAATGTAAAGCATAAAAATAGAAAAATATTTACTTTTACGATCATACGATCGTTTATTACACATTTACCATCAAATCGAGTTACTTTAATTGTGTTTGTCAAGAGCTTAGAGTACTTAAAATAACGTAAAAACGATAAATATCCATTCCAGATTTTTTAAAAGTATGAGAAACCCAGTCGTCAAGGAAAGATCCTTAGATAATGTCTATTTATTAATTAGTGTTTATCACTGAATTTTTCAGAACAAATGCTATCTTTTTTTGTACTTGTTTTATTTTAAAATTGTTACCTCCCATAGATTTATTTAATTCCAAGTGATTATGTTACCTTATGAGACGGTGGTAAATAATTGTAACTCTCTTCAATTATTATATGACACTAAAATTTACTTTTGTAAATTTAGAACGTTTTTTCGGGGACTTCTAAACAGACACACTAATTGTACCTGACATGTACATATCTTTTTTACAGATTTTATTCATAAGATTGTATACAATAAAAATTTAAAACTGTAATTTAAATTGTCTTCTTATATATTTTCAATGTATAGTTTTCACTGTCTAAAAGAACCGAATAGTGACACCTTTCTTAAATTTCATGTTACTTCATTGGTAGAATTAATATTATTTTAAGGGAGAATCCATACCAAAAATAAAAGTAAATACAAAAATTAATCGGATGACGTAGTATCACCCTTTATCATTCTCTGTCGTGACCTCACGATGTCAGGTACCCCAACGTCTCAACCTGTGCTGAATCGTTGACTTATTATTGTTGTTAACGTAGTATTTGATTTACCTAAACACATGTAAATACGACCCGACACGAAACAACGAGTCAGCAAACGTTGGTGTACCTAACATCGGACGGTCCGAGGAGACAGGTACCCCTAAGACGTCCGTTCTTATGACCTCACTCAACGGTACGGGAGGAGGTCCCCTAGAAGGGTTAGGTCCCTAACTTGGGACCAGAGAACGTAATATCCGCCTAAGAAATGACAGACTCGGTGGTTCCTTCGTACATGTAAATATATATGAAAATTAGTAATGGACTCTATGAAGAACTTTTATTCACACCATATTTATATAATTTTTATATATATGTGTATTTAATTTATTAATAATATCTACTTTAATTTTACAAATTTAATATACTTATAAAAAGTTTCCTGGAGTTCATTTCTATTACTCTATTTTTAATTCTTTTTTTATGGTCTGATATATAAAGACTTAGAGATTGTAAAGACCATAAAAAAAAGAATCTCTAAATATAGTCTGAATCGTCTAAGAGTGTCTTCGTTTACTCATCAGGTTTTGAATTAAAGAGAGAACCGGGTAAGAAATAATGAAATACTTTGTTTTCCTGGTACTACAAAAAATTTGTATTTTAAGAATATAAGACAAACCCCTTTTAGGAAAGTTTACTTCCTATAGAGAGTTCATACACCTGGTGAATCAGGTTGGGAGTCACACGAAGGACCCCTGGGACAGGTCTGACATCCGTGACGTGGACAATTGTGACGTGAATTGAACAAATAAACAAACAGAGGGGGATAATTCACTACTCAAGGATTCCCGATTCTTTATCATGTTATATAAGAATTATAGGGATCGTGTTTCGTGTCACTATTGGAGGTTCATGTTTTTTCACAACTCCTTAATTAGCAAATAGCCTCCCATTTTCGTCTTGTAATGGACAGTGTAGTCTTAGACTAAGAAACACAGGAACTTGATTTACAGGAAATAGTGTTTGGATTACCTTGTGTCTTGGTCTTCCTTTTGTCATGATATAATATTTGTACTTTTACTCCATGTAAAAGATGTTAAATACCATTAAAAGTTGTAAAGAGTAACATAGGAGTATCTAAATCTTACCCGTTTTTATTAGGAAATTTAGTCATGGAAGATCATAGAAAGTGTTACGATGAAAAGAAGAGGTGGTTACTGTCTTCTTTTACATAAAACCGTAATTTCCCTCAAATTTAAAAAAAAGAAGTATATCTTGAATAAATATTACTCTTTCTCTGTTTTTAACATACGAAATATTAAAGTAAATGAATTATTCTAATTTCTATTTCCTTCTCTTCATGTGTTACTTACTTTTATATATTTTAACATACCTTTTCATATTCGTTAACGTTTTGACACAAATATATACTTTCAACTTTTTTAGTAAGAGTTTCGAATATTTTTTTTCAAATCTCATTCTTTCTGGTATACGTACTGTGACGACAGACACACAGTACTTTCCTCTATGGTACGGTCAGACTGGGTCGACCTGATTTTCTCTGTGTTTTGTGACACCTTGACACTGACAACCAGACCTTATCACATGTGTTTAGTAGTACACTCACACTTTTGTAAGACTTTCAGAGAATCAGCACAGGTTGAGAAACACTGGGGTACCCGATATATCAGGTACCTTAAGAGATCCGGTCTTATGACGCCGCCCATCGGAAAAGGAAGAGGTCCCATAGAAGGTCTGGGTCCCTAGTTTGGGACCAGAGGGTGTAACGTCCGCCTAAGAAATGATCGACTCGGTGGTCCGTTCGACTTTTGTAAAATCTATGAAGGTTTGACAAAGTTTTAAGAGGTTTGGTCCGAAGTTGTTATACACTTTGACACTTGAAAGTCTACAAGTTCGACCAAAATCTTTTCCGTCTCCTTGGTCTCTAGTTTAACGGTTGTAGTTGACCTAGTAACTTTTTCGTTCTCTCAAGGTCTTCTTGTAGATAAAGACGAAAGAACTGATACGGTTTCTAAAACTGATACACCTAGTGTTATTTGACACCTTTTAAGACTTTCTCTACCCTTATGGTCTAATGGACTGGACGGAGAACTCTTTAGACATACGTCCAGTCCTTCGTTGTCAATCTTGACCTGTACCTTGTTGTCTGACCAAGGTTCATCCTTGTCCTCATGTAGTTCCGACATATAGCAGTGGGACGAATAAATTGAAGACACGTCTCATGTAGTACTCTTTGCGACCCGACCTACTTCGTGTTCCTCCTTAGTTCTAACGGCCCTCTTTATAGTGATTGAAGTCCATACGTCTACTGTGGTAGGAATACCGTCTTTCACTTCTTGATTTCTCGGAGAACTACTTTCACTTTCTCTCACTTTTTCAACCGAATTTCGAGTTATAAGTCTTTTGCTTCTAGTACCGTGGGTCAGGATAGTGAAGTATCGTTTATCTGTCCCTTTGTCACAGTCTGAAATAAAAAAACGTGGGGTTTTAGTGACGTCTACCACTGACGTCGGTACTTTAATTTTCTACGAATGAGGAACTTTCCTTTCGATACTGGTTGGATCCCTCGTATAATTTTTCGTCTCTATGATGAAACGGTTGTTTTCAGGTAGATCAGTTCCGATACTAAAAAGGTCATCAGTACATACCTACACTCTCAACCTGATATTTCTTTCCAAGAAAAATCTATTTTAACTTATCGTCGGGGAGGGGGGTTTTTTCTATATTAGTCGTACTTTTACCCTCCACTCTCCTTTGACATTTTTAGTTTTGAACTAATAACTTCCCTTTCTCTATTCCTTCATAAGATCTTTTTTAATACGTTTCAATTTTCATCGTTATAATGTATTAGTAATATTTCTTAAATCTCTCTGTTCCCCACTTTGATCCGATTTCTTTTAAGTGAACATTATTCTGAACTAAACTACTTAAGTAACAGTAAAAATCGAGAGGAGGAAACTGACTTTATACTGACACTTGGTATTATTTTGATAATAGAAGTAGAGTATCTTTTAGTGGTCCGGTTCTGTGATATTTTGAGGATCTCCTTTTGTATCCGTTTTATGAGAGGTTGTATTTAGTGTCGTCCTAGGAGATCCTGGGTGGAGGGTCTTATAATCTTTATTTTCGTTTTTATTTGTTTACCCTGGATTAATTTTAATTTTCGAAAACGTGTTGTTTCCTTTGATATTCGTTCCACTTTTCTGTCGGAAGTCTTACCCTCTTTTATTATCATTTGTTTCGTTGACTGTTTCTTAATTAGAGTTTTTATATGTTCGTTGAGGACGTCGAGTCAAGGTCTTTTTATTTGCTGGGTTAGTTTTTTACCCGGTTTCTTGATTTGTCTGTAAAGAGGTTTCTTCTGTATGTCTACCGATTGTTTTTATACTTTCCTACGAGTTGTAGTGTGTAATAAGTTAAGTCAAGCCAAGTCAGCGAATCAGTACAGGCTGAGACGCTGGGGTACTTAGCGTCGTGAGGTCCGGAGGGACAGGTAGTGGTTGAGGACATCAAGTGAGTCTAAGTGCAGGTAGCTCAGTCACTACGGTACGTCGGTAGAGTAGGAGACAGTAGGGGAAGAGGAGGACAGGGGTTAGGGAGGTCGAAGTTTCAGAAAGGGTTACTCAGTTGAGAAGCGTACTCCACCGGTTTCATAACCTCAAAGTCGAAATCGTAGTAAGGAAGGTTTGTGGGTCCTGACTAGAGGAAGTCTTACCTGACCAACCTAGAGGAACGTCAGGTTCCCTGAGCGTTCTCAGAAGAGGTTGTAGTGTCAAGTTTCCGTAGTTAAGAAGCCGGAAGAAGTGTCAGGTTGAGAGTGTAGGTATGTACTGATGACCTTTTTGGTATCGGAACTGATCTGCCTGGAATCAACCGTTTCATTACANTAGATCCAACCAGTATTGAAAGGAAAGTTCCTCATTCGCAGAAAATTAAAGTACCGACGTTAGTGGTAGACGTCACTAAAACCTCGGGGGTTTTTATTTCAGACTGTGACAAAGGTGACAAAGGGGTAAAGGGTACTTCACTACCCTGGTCTACGGTACTAGAAGCAAAAGACTTACAAGTCGAAATTCGGTTGAAAAAGTGAGAGGAGAAAGTGAAAGTAGTTCTCCGAAAAATCAAGGAGAAGTGAAAGACGGTATTCCCACCACAGTAGACGTATAGACTCCAATAACTATAAAGAGGGCCGTTAGAACTAAGGTCGAACACGAAGAAGGTCAGGTCACAAAGAGTACTACATGAGACGTATCTTCAATTTATTCGTCCCACTGTTATATGTCGGGACTGCATGAGGAAAAGGATAAACCTTGGTCAGACAACAAGGTACAGGTCAAGATTGACAACGAAGGACTGGACGTATATCCAAAGAGTTCTCCGTCCAGTCCACCAGACCATAAGGTAGAGAAAGTCTTAAAAGGTGTCAAATAAAACTAGGTGTGTCAGTTTCCAAAACTGTATCAGTTCTTTCGTCTTTATCTACAAAAAGACCTTGAGAGAACGAAAAAGGTACTAGGTCGTCTACAACCGTTAAACTAGAGACCAAGGAGACGGAAAAGATTTTGGTCGAACTTGTAGTCCTTCAAGTGACAAGTGCATAACGACTTCGGACCGAACCTCTTAAAACTCGTAATGAAATGATCGTACACTCTACTCACGTTGACACACCATCAAACTCGTAAGAAACCGTAACGGAAAGAAACCTTGACCTTACTTTTGACTGGAAAAGGTCAGGACACCGGTGACGACTCAAAAGGTTTAAACGACCGTATAACTCACGTCGTGAAAGTGTCGTAGTAGAAAGTCCTAAACTTTGTCGAGGTGACCTTAAGACAGTGGAGGTGATCGAAACAAGCATCACTACGAAAGATTCCGGGTGAACTGAAGTGTAAGGTTCTACAGACCGAGATCTAATCACTAGTGTGGTAGCACTAATAGACTCAGCACTTCTAGAAAAAACATGTCAAGAAGACACATAAGAACGGTGGCGAGGAATTATAGAAATCGAAGACAATCCAGGTATGGTAAAGACAGGAAATAGTTCGGGTAGAAACGTACTTTACAAGGGAACCATAGAGATTAAAAGAACTTCTCTAGAGATCAGAAAGGGTAAGACAACAAAAGGAGATAAAGAGACGTAACTAGCGACTTCTTCCGAAAGAATAGAGAAGAACGATAAGAAACCTTGAGACGTAAGTCTACGAATATAGAAAGGAAAAGTGTTTAGTTTTGGTGTTACTCCATGGTAAAGTACGGTCAGTCTTACCGACGATAGGTTTTCAGATGTTCGTTATTTACGACCTCTCCCACACCTCCTTTCTCTTGGGAGAATGTGACAACCACCCTTACGTATGATCATGACGGTGATACCTCTTGTCACACCTCTAAGGAATTTTTTGACCTTTATCTTGACGGTATTACTGGGTCGTTAGGGTGACGACCCGTATGTGTGACTTCTTTGGTCTTTACTTTCTCGGTGCACATGGAGTTACAAGTAGTGTCGTGACAAGTATTATCGGTCCTATACCTTCGTTGGATCTACAGGTAGTCGTCTGCTTACCTATTCTTTCGACACCATGTATGTGTGTTACCTTATAATGAGTCGGTAATTTTTCTTATGTAAACTTAGTCAAGATTACTCCACCTACTTTGACCTCGGATATTATGTCTCACTTCATTTGGTCTTTCTTTTTGTGGTTATATCATATGATTGCGTATATATACCTTAAATCTTTCTACCATTGCTATTGGGACATACGTACTGGCGTTCTCTATGTCTACATATCTTGTCAGAAAACCTGAGACATCCTCTCCCGCTCCCCCCCTACCAAACCCTCTTACCGTAACTTTACACATATAATAGTATACATTTTACCTAGCGGTCAGGTCCAAGCTACGTACTATGTCACACGAGCCCCGACCACGTGACCCTACTGGGTCTCCCTACCCTACCCCTCCCTCCACCCTCCCCCCAAGTCCTACCCCTTGTGTACATGTGGGTACCGTCTAAGTACAGTTATATACCGTTTTGGTTATGTTATAACATTTCATTAATCGGAGGTTTTTTTTATTCTTTTAGTGGTTCGGTCACAAGAATACCAACCAACCAACCAACCAACCAAATCGACGATTCAGTACAGACTGATAATACTGGGGTACCTGACATAGGACGGTCCGAGGAGACAGGTACCCCTAAAAGGTCCGTTCTTATGACCTCACCCAACGGTAAAGGAGGAGGTCCCCTAGAAGAGTTGGGTCCTTAGTTTACACCCAGAGGACGTAACGTCCGTCTAAGAAATGGTTGACTCGATGCTAGTTGAGGATCACAGGAAATACTTACACTAGATATTTAAGAAACAACAAAAATTTATAAATAAAAATTAACCTCCTATTGACGAAATGTTATAACATAACCAAAGATGGTATAACTAGATATTTAAGATTAGTGTCATTAGATGTTAATAAACAAAAACGAATTTCAGACGTTCTAATTAATGACTTTCATAGGACCATCCCTTATTTCCAATGATTTTATCAAATTATGAAATCCCTATACAACTATAGAATGTTCGTTAGTAAATTCTTTATCAACTTCTCGTACTCGAATTAAACTGGGGTCCGTAATTGGAGTCAATTCTACTATGACAAGTGAGAAAAATGGTTTCTAATAAAATTTTTACTCTTTTTTTTAAGTTTTCAAGAACCTTTTCATCTAAGACAATTAGGTGTAAACCGTCTACCGTCACATAAACGACGACATAGACGACTTACTTGAACAGTACCGATTGGAATCTAAAGGGTGACCTAATGATAATAATTGTGGTTTTTATAAACTCATCTTTAGATTGGACTCCGACCGTGAGTCCAACTGAAGACCCGAGAGACGTCCATTGTCTACGAAATACCTAACTGGCCTACCCTAGGTTTCTCCTAAAAAAAAAACCTAGAGTAGTTGAACCCTACAACAGGAAGTAGACACAAACAGTCCGAATAAAGGATTGATCTTTCAAGAAAACTAGAGACCCATCCCATGACTAGGAATGGGGATGGGGAAGGTAGGGACTGGTATGAGAGACCCTCCCGTCACCAAAACCGTCTTCAGAGAGACTGAGGAAGAGACTGATATGGGTCGACAATTTAAGACGAGTAAAGACCGACCATCCAGATAACGAAGTCGTTACGGAACTCACACATTTAACGAGATGTCCGATTAAGTTAGTTTAGACCCAAGGAAACTTCCCTATTAAACGGTCCAGTCCCAAAGTCTAAATATGACTGGGACGGAATCTGAGGAGGATGGACAAGGGGACGGGGGTCAAGACACTTGATCGGTCGGATATACAAACCGGGCATAGAGGTTTCTTAGATGGTTAGAAGAAGTTTAACGGAAAGAGATATAAAGTTAAAAACTCCTACGACAATTCGAACTTAAAGAGGTCCTAGACAACGTTTAATTCAGAAAATGAAACCCTTCTGTAATCCTCGATACAAATTAGACCCGACAACACAGTAGATTGTAGAGACAACGGAATAACTAAAAGACAGATCTTCAAGACAGGTGAGTACAGTTATTTTCAGAGGATGATAATAATAACATAAGAACATCCAGAAAGGGAAATACAGACGGACATGAACAAAATACATAAATCCACTAGGACATAACTCATGTAAATACAATTGTTCACATCATAGAAGATGAACATAACAAGGAAAATAGTAATATATTACAGGAAACAAAAAGGAATACCGGAAACAAAATTTCAGACAAAACAGACTATACTCATAACGATCGGGACGAAATAATAATAAAGGTAAACCTACTTTACGGAAAAAGGTAGGGGAGTGAAAATTAGACATAGAAAAGGGGATTTCACTCAGAGAATATCCACCGTAAAAAATAAGTTAGACGGTGACAGAAAACTAATATCTTAAATCAGGTGACTGTAAATTTCTTTAGTAATTATTTCATGCATGAATGACGGTAAAATTTGTAAACAAAAGGTCAAAAACATCAATAAATAAAGAAGAAAAACAAAAGGGAAAACACCAAACTACCGAAAGAAGACATGATACGAGCTCAAGGAAAGAAAAACCAAAAACTCTTAGATAACATGGAAAAACTACACACCAATGGAACCAAAAGTTCACAATTGGGTATTGAAATACACAAGATTTACTTATCAGTGTGTTCAAGTTTGTATAAGATTGTCTAGATGTAAAAATATAAGGGGAGGAGATGTAAAACACTAAAACCAGATAAAATGTAAAACTACGAATAGGAAAATGATAATTAACATCAATGTCAACGAAAATATTAAAAAAACCTAACGAAAATTAGATACATGATTGAATTCACTACAAGTTAGAAAAATATATAAACGGAAAGGACAATAAAGGGAAAAGGATATCTATGAACGAAGAAAAGATATATCTCTTCTAGAGAGTTATAGAGAAAATCCAACCCGAATCCTCACGACATGAGAAGATCAAAAACGAACAGACTCTTTAAGAAAAAGGTAGATAAGATTTGCTGTTAGAACGACCCACATCATAGGGTCCAACGTCTCAAAAGAGAAAGTCCTGAAAACTGATATAGTTCGGTGAGGGAAGACTGGCCGTGTCGAAAACGTCTCTTTAGTTGGAATATCCCCAAAGGAACATTGACTGACAAAAAGAGAAGAACGGAGCTCTTAAGAGAAATTGAAAACGGTAAAATTGACACAGAACCAAACCCAGACGAACACAAATAGAAGAAACCCTGGGAGATACGAAGGATATGGACCTATACAAAGGAAAAAATCTAAGATCCTTTAAAAGTCGGTATTGAAGAAATTTTTGGTAAAACTAGGAGAAAAGAGAGATAAGAGGAAGACCATGGTTTTAATACGTATCCGACCCTAAGAAATACCCCGAAAGGACCACCCATTCTGACATTTCTTAGACGGACGTTAATTCCTCTACACCCAAACTAGGGACCCAACCCTTCTAGGGGATCTCTTCCCTTACCGATGGGTGAGGTCATAAGAACGGACTTCTTAAGGTACCTGTCTCCTCGGACCACCCGATATCAGGTACACTAGTGTTTCTCAATCTGTACTGATTCGTTCCGTGAGATATTATAGGTTGTCGAGAACATATACCGAAAGTAAGGTGAGGGGTGGGGGATGGGGGGATGAGGGGGGGTGGGGGGGCGGTGGCGGTTAAACCGAAAGACAGACGACAAGACTAACCCACTAAAGGTAATAAGACAGAAGGTCTAGTGGACCCAAGACATTCCGAGACGACGGGAATTGATACACGAGACAGGGTCTCCTCCACTCACGACTTCGTTCACCCCGGGTGCACCAGTGTCACTTGGACACGCAGTGGCCACTTCAACGGACGTCAAGACGGGTCTCCGTCGGGCTCCAACACAGGGAAGAGACAACACAAACAGGGTCTGATCAAGATCCGACCCCGACTCTCCAACCCCACGACATTGACGTCCTTACCTCCAGGGACACGACGGCGGACCCCGGGACCGACGGAGACGACCTCACGAGGGGTCCCGGAGAGGTGGGGTGTAGGTCGAGGTTCGACCCCACACTCCACCCTTCCTGGTCCCTTTCCTCGGCGAGACATAAGGAGGAGTCCCTACAGACGATCTCTGTACGCCAAGACCCTACGGTGAACCACACGTACGGTTGTTTCAGACAACGGTGTCATGGGCACGGGGTGTACGTCCATGCCTGTCGAACACGAGATGACACGTACGTCGAAGTCAACATGTTATATTCTCCAGAAGACGGGTAAAGGGCAACCAAAGGACACTCTTGACAAGGTGTCCACCAACATAAAAACTACACAAACACTTCTCTCCACTCGAGGTGTAGGAAGATAAGACGGTAGAACGACGTGAATACATTTTAAAGATTACCCCCACAGTACGACTCTCACCCCTGTCACCGCGAAAAGAAAGTCACCATGGGGTGAAAGTCTCGATTCTACATCTACCCTTCTCCCGTCATCAGAGTCCGGAAGAGATACACGAAGAAGGTCACACCTTGATTGTGAAACAATCGGTTCTATCCCCGTCAATCTTGGTTTTATAAAAGTCACTACATCGTGGGTTTGATCTCGGAATAAAAGTTCTTACCCCAGACCTATCTATCTTTCTTCCCTCGGGGGTGGAGAACCGACGTGAATGGGCCTTGAATCGAAATCGTTATCCATCGACTTCTGTCTCATTCTTTAAGTTCACGGGACGGGGATGACCATATACTATCGGGAAACAGACCATAGACACCCCTTTCCCCTAGGACACAGGAGGTGACGTCTCATAGTCACTCGACCCCGCCCCCCCCCCCCCCNCCCCCCCCCCCCACCCACACCCCCCCGCCCACCCCCCCCCCCCCCCCCCCCCCCCCCCCCCCCCCCCACACACACGTCTCAAAACTGAGTTTATGGTCTCCTAGACAAAAAAACAACAACAACAATAAAAAACAAAAATAGTATAAAATCTAAAAGGACTCATCTACAAAAAAAGTAAACGACATACGGGGTCCTGGTAAAGGTCTTTGAAATTTAATTTTTTTTTTTAAAAAAAAGGGTAGTTAAAAACGACCACTTTCCCAAACGTCTCGAGGAAGGTCACAGTACTACTTTCCGTTAGAGTCGTGGTGGACAAAATATGAGAACATAAGGGTAATTCAAAAGATTCAAAATAGAGAAGAACGATAGGACTTACGGAGAAACATTCTCTGGAATTTATCAAAAGACTCATTCCATTAATATTCACTTTAAATTTATATCTTGGAATTATTCTGGGTGGAGAGTGGACAGTTCTAAGAAAACATAAAAATATTTATCATTGATTATACTCGTTTTAAAATTAGTAATTCAAAAGGACCCCTTTTTAGTAATTCGTAAGGACCCACATTCTCCTTTATTGAACGGTAAGAGAACAAAAAAGTTTTGTTGGTAATCGTTTGTATAGTTATAAATGGAGAACGAAAAGAGACTACAAAACTACAGAAAGATACCGTCTCAAAGAAAGGAAGAAACAAAAATCAACAAAAAAGAACCAAAAATAGATCCATTCTCTAATTATAAATTAGTTACATAGTTTCTATCATACATACGTCTATATTCCTCTTTCGTTACCGTGGGGTGAGGTCATGAGAACGGACCTTTTAGGGTACCTGCCTCCTCGGACCATCCGACGTCAGGTACCCCAGCACTTCTCAGCCTGTGCTGACTCGCTGAAGGGAAAGTGAAAAGTGAAAGTACGTAACCTCTTCCTTTACCGTTGGGTGAGGTCACAAGAACGGACCTCTTAGGGTCCCTACCCCCTCGGACCACCCGACGGCAGATACCCCAACGTGTCTCAGCCTGTGCTGACTTCGTTGAATCGTCGTCGTCGTCGTCATACGTCTATATTTTGATAAAACTCTGAAGATCCTTCTACTTCATGAAAAAGAGAGGAAAGGTGATCCATGTTGATTTTGGGGACCGGTAATATATGTTTCATTTGTGTTCTCCGAGACTTTCCTCCTTTTCTCCTCCGTCTACTACTCCCTGAAGTCCTCGTCTTCCCGACGGACTACCACTCATCAAGACACACAAAAGAAAAACGAAGTAGATAGGGTCGGAATCTCGACCTCTTCGGTCTTTGGGTCTTCACGGTTTCTCAGTTCTATTTTACGGACTTGTGAAGGGTCTAAACTAGTTTCTACACTTCCATTGATAGTTTCTTAGAGTCAGTTGAAGTTCATTCTATTTTACGGGTGTGATTCAGTGTATTTGAAACTTTCGTCATTCTGACTTCGTTTGACAATGGACGTTCCCTAGGAGTTCTTCTAGTAACGGTTAAAGAGTCTTTGAAACCTTCGGTCTTCTGTTATGTCTTAAATTTCCCTTTTTTTTGGGGGTGTTTTGGGGGGGTCGTCTTACCAGGAAGTTTTAAATCCCTCTTTAATTCTGTAAAGGTCTATTTGTTTTCGACTCCCTCAAACACTGGTAAACTGTACGGAACTTTCTTTACGAGTTCGCTAAAGACGTTCCAATTTACTTTCCCGTGATCCATCATTGAACTTCGACATCTCTTTTTATCTCCAGATTTACTTCCATTATTTATGTACCCTTTAATACTTGTAATCATAATAATATTATTATTAAAGTTTGACTAGACAGTAGATGTACTTTTTTTTCACAATCGACGAGTCAACACAGGTTGAGAAACGCTGAGGTACCTGCCATCGGGTGGTCCGAGACAGGTACCTGAAGAGGTCCGTTCTTATGACCTCACCCAACGGTACGGGAGGAGATCCCTTAGCAAGGTTAGGTCCCTAACTTGGGTCCAGAGGACGTAACGTCCGTCTAAAAAATGGTAAACTCGATCGACCCTTCGGGATGTACTAATTTCTCCTTTTTATAATTTCTTTTTTTTCGTACATAATTAGATTTTCGCTTATGATGATAATGAAATCGGACATTTCACAATTCAACGAGTCAACACAGACTAGAAACGCTGAGGTACCTGATATCGGGTGGTCCGACGAAACAGGTACCTTAAAAATCCGTTCTTATGACGTCACCCAACGGTAAAGGAAGAGGTCCCCTAGAAGGGTTGAGTCCCTAACTTGGACCTAGAGGGTTTAACACCCGTCTAAGAAATAAAAGACTCGGTGGTCCCTTCGGGACATTGAGGTTTGGAATAAACAATGTATTAAATCCTCTGATTATGTGAATTTCTTTACAATCAAATACAAAAACCCGTGTGTTACATATTGATACATTAAGACACTGTATATGTTGACTTTCGCACCCCCATGTTGATATTTCCTTGTCAAAAACATACAAAACTTCAATTCAACCATATTCAAGTTTAATCTGACAATATTGAAATCCTATCATTTACATTAGGGGTACCACTTTTGTTTCTTTACTAAATATTTTATATGTGTTTTCCTTTATTCTTTCCTTGACTTTGTAAAGTGGTGTTTTTTAGTTGATTCGTGTTTTCTTCTGTCATTACGTCCTTTTCCTCCCTGTTTTTATGATATTCCGTATATCTTTTGTCGTGTTCCTGTCTTCAGTCACAGAAATAGTCTTTAATAAGGGTAACCTAATTACCTAATTTACCTATAGTTACCTATTATTACACCTATAATAATTACCTATTTACCTAATTTGAGAGGTTAGTTCTCTCTCTAACCCTCTTATCTATTTTTGTGTACTAGGTTGATATACGTCAGAATTTTCTGAGTGTTTCTAGGTTTGTGTCTTTGACCAACTTTCACTTTCCTTTCTCTATAGGATACGGTTGTCATTGAGTGTCTCCGTCTCCACCGAGATAATCTGTTTGTGTCTGATTTAAAATTTTGTAATGACATTTGATGAAAATTTTCCTGCAATATCCAATTATTTTTTAAGTTATGTTGTTGTTATGTATTGTTAATATTTATAAATGTATGGATTACTAGTAGTTTTATATACTTCGTTTTATCTTGACTTCCCTCTTTGTCTGTCAAGATGTTATTATCATCCTCTGAAGTTATGGGATGATTGTTATTATACCTTGGTTAGTCTTCCATTCCTTTTTCCTAAATTGTGTCATTCAGTAGATTTGAATTGTCTGTATGTGTCTTGTGACATACGTTGTTGTTGTCTCATATGTAAAGAGGAGTCAACGTATATCCTGTAAAAGGTCCTGTCTTGTATACAATCCGGTGGTCAATTCAACATTATGTAAAATTATCTATCTGTCGTATGTTTCATAGACACGTACCTGTCTCGGACTGGTGTTACCCTACTTCAATCTTTATTTATTGTCTTCTTTTAGATTTTATAAGTTTTTGAACACCTTTAATATGTGTGTGAAATTTTTTTTACCTAGTTTCTTCAGTGTTCCCTTTAATCTTTTACGTCTCAACACATTTGTGTTGTGTCGCTTTAAATACCCTGTGTCGTATTCACCGTGACTCCTCCTTTAAATATAGATATTAGTGTAATTTTTTGTTTAAGTGTCTACCGTCCTCCTTCCTTCATTATTTCTAATCTCGTCTCTATTTATGTACTTTATCTTTTTGACTTCTTTTACTTAGTTTTCCAGGTGTTCCAACTGTTTAGAAGTCGATTTACCTGATTCCTTTTTTTCTGTTTAATGATTTTAGTCTTTACTTTCACTTGTATAATCATAGTTAAGATGTGTTTATATTTCTTAATATTGTTTCAGCACACTTGTTCACATACGGTCGTTTAACCTATTGGATCTACTTTACCTATTTAAGGATCTTTGTGTCTTGAATGGTTCTGATAGAGTACTTCTTTATCTTTTATACTTATCTGTTCATTGATCAATTCCGCTGACTTTAGTCATTAGTTTTAAGAGGGTTGATTGTTATTTCGGTCCTACCAAACAAACCACTTAAGGTGGTTTATAAATTTCTTGTTGATTACGACTAGAAAGAGTTTGTAAAGATTTTTTAACTTCTCCTTCCTTGTAAAACATTAAATATTCCGGTGTCAATGGGACTATGGCTTCGATTTGTTTCTGTGATGTTTGTTCTTTTCCTTCGATATATCTGGTCATAGGGAATACTTGTGCGAGTTGTATTGATTGTTAATCCCTTTACGTTTAGTTTCGGTGTCACTCCACCATAGAGTATGGACAATCTTACCGGTAATAATTGTTTGTTTGTTTGGTCTTTTATTGTTCACAAACGTTCGTACATCCATGTAATCTCGGACGTACGTGACAACCACCCTTACATTTTACCATATTGACGACACTTTTTGCCTCTTCCGTCACCGTGGGGTGAGGTCATGAGAACGGACCTTTTAGGGTACCTACCTCCTCGGACCATCCGACGTCAGGTACGATTCCCAGTCTGTACTGACTCGCTGAAGGGAAAGTGAAAAGTGAAAGTAAGTAACCTCTTCCTTTACCGTTGGGTGAGGTCACAAGAACGGACCTCTTAGTGTCCCTACCCCCTCGGACCACCCGACGGCAAATACCCCAACGTGTCTCAGTCTGTGCTGACTTCACTGAATCGTCGTCGTCGACACTTTTTCTCATACCTCCAAGGAGTTTTTTAACTTTCATCTTAGTGACATACTAGGTCGTCAAAGGAAAACCCCATATGTGGGTTTTCTTACTTCTCGTCGTCGTAGAACTCCTCTACACACTAGTATAAGTGTTGTCGATCTTACACCTTCGTTGGAATTCAAAGATGACTCTCTACTTAATCGTTTTAAACCACATTTGTATGTTATCTTATAATAAATCGGAATATTTCCTCTCTTTAAGACTTTATACGATGTTATATCTTCTTGGAACTCCTGTAGTACGAGCTACTTTATTCGGTTAGTGTTTTTCTGTTTGTAACACGTTAAGGTGAATATACTCCATGAATCGTGTCCGTTTTGTGTACTTCTTTCTTCTCACATGTCACCAAAGGTCCTCTGTACCCTCGTCTCTTACCCCTCAATAATTTCCGACATCTCAAACGAAAAGTTCTAATTCTCAATATCCTACCACCACTACCAACATGTTGTCACACTTACATGAACATGGTTACTTAATATGTGAATTTTTCCCAATTCTACCATTTACAATCCACATTAAAATGATGTTATTTTTTTTATTAGTTAGAGATATAAAAACTCCCCGATGACCTTTTCTCCCATATATGGTCTGAATCTTAACACTCTTACTCTCCGATCTTAAGGTAAAACGGGCGTTCTCTCCTCTCAGGCTCTTATCTTGGTTGGGTCTTCTCCGTCTTTACTGTAATTTTATCTCTTTTTTGAAACGTAGTACCACTATAGGAAACTCGGGGAATAAATTCGGTACCGATTTCGGTCGGAACAGGGATCTGATAAAGGGAATGATTTGGCTGGTTAAAGGGAAAATCGATTCGGTAGAAAACCTTCAAAAAACAAGAAACGTTACCTACCTGAAGACTATGTGTGGGAGTCTTATACTGAATCATCTCTTACCGTGGGGTGAGGTCATGAGAACGGACCTTTTAAGGTACCTACCTCCTCGGACCATCCGACGTCAGGTACCCCAGCGCTTCTCAGTCTGTACTGACTCGCTGAAGGGAAAGTGAAAAGTGAAAGTACGTAACCTCTTCCTTTACCGTTGGGTGAGGTCACAAGAACGGACCTCTTAGGGTCCCTCCCCCCTTAGACCACCCGAAGGCAGATACGCCAGCGTGTCTCAGTCTGTGCTGACTTCGCTGAATCGTCGTCGTCGTCGTTGTCTCTTCTTTTAGAGGTACAGTGATTCACCTTCGAGGTAGAACAACGAGTCCGGACCTTAAGACCTCTGGAAAAAGAGAGACATAAAAAGTTTGGACATGGGTTCGGTAGTCGTTTAAGAGATCTGAGACGGTCTAATATAGATTGCAGACCAGTACAGAGTAGCAGAGATGTCGATGGTGGAACCAGGTCGATGGTGAAGAACGGACCCATTGACGTTATCGGGGAATTTACCAAAGGGGAGCACTAAGTAGTAATATGAGAGTTGTGTCGTCGGTTTCACTGGAACGACTATGTTTCGGGTAGTACAATGAGGAGATTGGGTTTGAGAGGTTTGAGTTCTCATTTTGGACTTCAGGATTCGGTCCAAAATGTACTAGATAAGGTGGGCGAGGGGTTACAGGTTGTGGATAAAGTGTAAGAGAGAGAATGAGGACAAGAGAAACAAGTTAGAAGAGATGGGTCTAATCAAAGGGACCAGAAGGTTTTCTATTGTCTGTGCAAGGAAGGAGTACCGGAAACCTGAAGATCATGAGGAACAGATCCTTATCCAGGGAGGATCTAGTAGGGGTTTCAAAATGAGAGGAATGAGGGAACTACAATCTAAACCTGTATCATTAAATAAATCGGTCACCTTACTATGTACCCTTGAAATTTGTATGAAAGTACCAAACCGCACGGAGGACTTGAGAACACTAAATGGTACTCTATTGTACGGGGTCGACCGACGACCACAGATACCTCTTCCTTCTTTACATCTGGTCTGGACTTAGTCGGGTGTCAGACCTGTACTCAAGTCACCTAGGGACCAGTCAGGTTATATCGGTATCTACTGGGGGTTTGTCCTTTTTCCTATAAACGATTATATTCGATAACTGTAAGACTCTTAACAAAATTACTTATTTTATACTTATCAAATCTTGACTATGGATTTTCATCCTACGACAGGATTATTTTGATACACCGTCAGTAACCGAACGTCTGATTTATCGTCCACCAATATCCTTCCGTCTTTTGTGTTCAATACATCTCCACCGTGTAAAGTACTTTGACGAAGACACTCTCTTCTGCACGGTTTGTCTGGGCTCGGTGACCTGTTTCCCCGAAACTCCGTCTTTCAGATATCCATACTCAACCACCAACGATCGAAGTAAACTATTCCACGATGTTCTTTCTTTAGTCGAGTTTTTATGAACTTATTTTTTTACCTTAACTCTCCCTTTTGTCGGGGTTTAAGATCTTAAACATCCAACCGAAGTTATATCGGAACTCCGTTTTTAGTTTAGTTGTAATTACCGAAAGTGTAGACACCATCTGTTAGAGATTCTACTGGAGACTACTAGGGGCAGACAATCGTAAGTACGAGAGGACACCAGGATCCATAACCCGAGTCGGACCACTGAGGGAAGATTACTTACCATATACCGTTTTCACTACCCTAAGACGAAGACCCTACTCCGATGTCCCTCCGACACGGAGATCGGACACACGGGAGAAGACGACAGAATGAACGAGTAAGACTACTTTCGGTCTATGCACAACACTCGACAGTGTGTTCTTCCTGTGTACCATTCCTTGGTTCCCTCTGAAGTCGGGAGCCGGTTGTTCCTTGACTCAGGGAGTCGAGTCGTCGGACACTCCTTGACTTAGAATAGTGGTTGGTACATTCACTTGAGCTCTTTACCTAGGAAGGAGTCAGTTCGGAAGTACTAAGGTGTCGGAATGGTTATGGAAGTGACGTCAGAAAAGTCTCTTGAATCCTTGGGTCTATTCAGTGAGGACCTAAGACTAGGTGTCTTTGACACACTATTATTTACAAACAGTCAAATTCAACGTCTCCAAACCCCATGAATCAATGATTCGTTCTCCTTTACTTATGTTATAGACAGAACCAGGTAAGTGGACGAGATTGTTTTGTCAATGGTATCTGACCCACAGATTATTTTTTTCCTTTAAATAAAGAGTATAAAGACTCCGACCTTCCAACTCTAATCCTACACCATATCAGTCCACTCTCGAAGAAAAACCAAATACCTGACAGACAACGTAGGATTGTTCCGTCTTCTCCGATCCCTAGAGAGACCCGGGAGAAAATGTTCCGCGATTAGGGTAAGTCTACCGAGCCGGGAGTGCTGTATTAGTTGGGGGTTTCCGGGGTGGTATTATATGACGCGTAATATTACAGTTGTATACTGAAGACCCTCTGCCTTCATAGGTCCGGTAAGGTGGGGATGTGGAGGGTGTAACTGTTCGAAGAGTTTTCGTTTCAAGTAAACAAGGTAGGGTTATTGAGGATTACAGAATTGAGTAAGGTCATATTTGAGATTTGAGGTTTCAGGATCGATTTATAGTAGATTTAGTCTATACCTACTTTGTGTTTTATGTTAAGTAGGATTCCACTTAAAGGACAGGTCAACACTTTGGTACTGGTTCAATACACAAAGGTTTCATGGTGGCTCCCTGTCCGTATCCTATCTGTAAGGGTAACATTTTCCCTCTTTTTCGTTTCTTCCTACTCCACTACCCAGGGTTCGTTCGTGTTTTGGATCATTTCGTCTAAGTTACCCTAGAAGTATCAGTACTTATTAGGAGCACGGAGGTACTAGACGGAAGACCTGGGTGACCCCACCGTCATAGTAGGTCGTCGAACCGTCCGAGGGTGAGTATGGACCGAGAGTCAGTCATGAGACAGGTGTGGTGTCACGTGTCGAGGTCTGTCGGTTGGAGGTACAGGAAGTCACCTTCGGTAGACGTGACAATTTTGGATTCGTAATCGTAGGGACTACTAGAGAATCAGGGAAACCCCGAAAATTTTTGAATAGAACGACTGTGTTTGGCAACCTTTCTAGGTGACACAAGAACCTAATCTTCTTAATTATAACAATTTTACTGGTATTGATAGGTACCGTTTGATGTCTAAGTTACGTTAGTGATAGTTTTATGGTTACCGTGAAAAGTGTCTTGATCTTATTAATTTTTTAAAAATACGTTTGTGCCTTCTGGGACTTATCGGTTTTGTTAGAACTCTTTCTCCTTTCTCGACTTCCTTAGTACGAGGGACTGAAGTCTGATATGATGTTTAGAAATCATTAGTTTTATACCATGATCGTGTCTTTATTTATTTATTTATTTAAATATTTATTTATTTATTTATGTTTCTGGTTACCTTGTTTTATCTCTCGGGTCTTTATTTGGGTGTGTACATACCAGTTGATTAGATATTGTTTCCCCCGTTCTTATACGTTACAGAGAAGGCTTCCGTCCCCACCCTTTTGACCTGTCGATGTGCATTTTCTTACTTTAGTCTTGTAAACGATTGTGGTGTGTGTTTTTATTTGATTTTTACCTAATGTCTGGATTTATATTCTGGTCTTTAGTATTTTGAGGATCTCCTTCCGTATCCGTCCTGTCAGACTGTATTTAACATGGTTATAAAAAATATAGATAGAGGATTTCGTTTCACTTTCACTTCAGTGAGTCAGCACAGGTTGAGAAACGTTGGGGTACCTGACATTAGATGGTGTGAGGAGGTAGGTGCCCTAAAAGGTCCGTTCCAATGACCTAACCCAACGGTAAAGGAAGAGGTCTCCTAGAAGGGCTGGGTCCCTAACTTGGGTCCAGAGGGCGTAACATCCGTCTGTGAAATTGGAGACTCGGTGGTCCTTTCCTTTATTATTATTTACCCTAGATTAAGTTTAGTAAACGTGTCGTTTCCTTTCGTTTTTGGTTTACTTTTTTGTTGGTGGATGACTCACCCTCTTTTATAAAATGTTTACTACATTAACTATTCCCAATTATAAGTTGTATATATTTGACGGTATATTCACAATCAGAGAGTCAGCACGGACTGAGAAACACTGGGGTACCTGGCGTCGGGAGGTCCGAGGAGACAGGCACTCTAAAAGGTCCGTTCCTATGACCTCACCCAACGGTAGTTGTAGTTTTTTGTTGGGTCAAAATTTTTACACGTCTTCTTGACTTATTTGTAAAAAGGTTTCTCTTTTACGTCTACCGGTTGTTGGTGTACTTTTCTACGAATTGTATCGATTAGTAGTCCCTTTGGTGTTACTTTATAGTTGGAGTGTGGACAGTCTCACCGATAGTAGTTTTTGTGTTTATTGTTTACTACCGCTCTAACATCTCTTTTCCCTTGAGAGTATGTGATGACCATCCTTACATGTAAACACGTAGGTGATGTCTTTTGTCGTACCTCCAAAGAGTTTTTATCTTGATGGTGTACTGGGTCGTCAAAGTGAGGACCCATATATAGACTTTTTTTTTTTTTTTTTTGGGGTGAGCAAACTTTTCTATTGTTAGAAAGGTTATAAGTGTCGTTGTAATAAATGTCAATCGTTCTGTATCTTCGTTAGTTCACAGGTAATTGTCTACTTACCCATTTCTTTTACACGATACACACAAACACACACACACACATATACACACACGTTCGCACACGTACCTTATGATGAGTCGGTATTTCTTCTTACCTTAAAACAGTAAACGTCGTTGTACCTACTTGAACCTCCCATAATACGACTCACTTTATTCAGTCTCTTTTTGTTTATGACTTACTGTAATGAACATACACTTAGATTTTTTACACTTTTATGACTTATATAAGATCACTTATATTGTTTTTTCTTTGTCTGAGTGTTTATATGTCCTGTTTGTTCACCAATGGTCACCCCTCTCTCTTCCCTTCTCCCTCTTATATCCCTATCCCCTAATTCTCCATGTTTGATAATACATATTTTATTCGATGTTCCTATTAACATGTTGTACCCTTATATTGGTTATAAAATATTATTGACATTTACCTCACATTGGAAATTTTTAGCACCTAGTGATATGACATATGGACATTGAAACATGTAGTTGATATGAATTTATTTTTTGTTTTGTGGGCATTTTGAGCACAACTTCTTGTAATGTACAAAGAGTCGATGTCTCGAGACATCATAACTTCGGTATGACATTTTAAGTTCTGCAAGACTATCGGAAGGAAAATAAGATACAGAGGTAGGGGAAGTCAAGTTCGAACAGAATCAGTGGAGAATTATGGTGGTGTAACCCCCAATCTCAAAGTTGTACACATAAGTCACCACCCCGTGTTTGTAAGTAATGTGTTATGGTGGATTTGAGGGATTAGGAGGAGGACGAGATTAAAGGAGGAATCCGTGAAGAGTAGTAGATTGTGTAGTATGTAAAATGAACGAGTCAACCATTTCTTAGGTGAACCTTACGTCCTCTGGGACCAAACTAAGGACCGAACCCTTCTAAGCGACCTCTTCTCTTTTTCGATGGGTGAGGTCATAAGACCGGACCTCTTGAGGTGCCTTTCTCAGTCTGTCCTGACTCACTGAAAGTGTAAAATGAATGGTTGATCTTATATTCGATACTACCCTTCCTAAAAAAAATTTTAAAACAAGTAACTAGATAAGGGTTCGTACTTCAGTCTCGAGTCATGTATCAACAATTTATTTATTTATTTACTTATATCCTGATTGTCAGTCCGTTACATACAATACGATGGTTGAGAATAATTGTTCATCACACCGAAAACTTTTTATTAAATTAGAGAGACCTAGAATTAACAAGAGTAGTTATTTTGTTCCCATAATTTTTTGAGATTCTAATCTTTTAAGATATTAAATTCCTATACCATGTATTATTCTTTTATTGTTAATACGATATGTTATTAAATGTGTTGACGTCTGAGAAGAAAAAAAACGGACCAACAATCAGTATCATTCTTCTCATGGATAAACCGTATAGGTATAGTATCCGTATTTAAAAGTTAAAATGGACTCTTAAATTGAACTCTTCTAGTCAGACTCTCAGTAACCTAAGACTTGACAGTCTCCGTACCGATGATGTTTTTTTATTATTTAATGAAATGTATTACAAAACCACCACAAAATTTTAAAGTTGACAATGAAAATGAAATAATACAATAACCTTGCCGTCTTTATCAAGATCAATATTTTTCCTACAAATGTTTCCACCACATCTACAACCTATCAAGATCCGTAATCTTCTCATAATCTCCTTACTACTGACTTTAACTAACCTAGTACAGTTTATATTTGTTTAGGTACTCAAGTTTTACTATGAGATAGACGTTTGTTTGAACACTCAGTGACAACCTCCAATGTCCCCGTGATTGAGTTTCAGACTTTTGAATATTTCCAATTCTTAGTTTGTAAACAAGACGAAAAGGATATCCTTGACGTGATTTTAATCATGGAAGGAAGAAGGTCATTGTAAGGGAACCGTAATTTAAAACGTGAATAGTAAGTGATTGAATCTAATAAATATACCACGGAGATATTTACACAGTTAAGAGACACCCATTACTGTCGTAATTTTTGTTAAACTCATACAGAAAGTGTATATCATGTATCACCCATGAGTTATAGTAAACTTATTTACTTCAGAACTACTTCAGACCGACTTCATTACACATACCCCTTTTAAAAGGAGGTAAAGATCGGTCCTAAAAGTCATGTCGGACTGTTAATGTAGGAGGTTAACAATATTGTCCGGAAGGGATTGGTCCTTACCTTGGGACCAGCACCACCACTTTCTCACCTTAGGATTGGTGATCTCTCGTACCGTCTTATTGTGTCGTTTAATGTAATGCAAGTGACAGAACTGGATGGATCAGAGATCTAGGTTACATTAAAGAAAGTCTCTTCATAGACTTAGTAGTTACTGAAAAAGGTTCGAATATACAAAGAGGTAAAGAAGATTAAGAAAGTCCGTGACTATTATGATCCCCTGTTACTATCCATTCAATTAATATTTATTGACAAAGGATTAATTTCATTGACTTATAAATATCTGTAGACCTTGTAGTTCATGTTGTTTTGTGACTTATTTATCAGTCCTACAATCTTCCTTGTTTGACGACGTCCGGGTTTCCGTCCACTACAATAGACCCACAGACCTCAGACTACATACTTGTTTACCTGAAATTAATGGAACCAAGCCAGACCTAGTGTCATCAGGTTCTCTCTCAGTGTTTTCACTATAGGGTAACTGAGGTCCAGAAAGCACAACTTTACTCACGGAGAAAATAATGGATTTTGTAGTTATTCAAATAGGTGGGAACTACCACTCAATTTGTAAAAAAAGAATCGCCCTTCCGGATTCAACGTTTTGTCTCATATTTGTTTTGTGGACTATACTAAGGTACAAGACAGGAGACCTAGAAGATGTGACCCCGTCCAGTAATTTGTTGATTGACAAAAGGGAACAAGGGAGAGGTGGTGGACCTGGTTTCCACTGTAAATTTACTTGTGTCTAATTAGACACAACGTTTCGTCTTCTTTTAAGTCAGTCTTTCAATACCTGATGAAGCAATGGTCAATATTCGTGGGATTAGTAGTGAATCTCTTTTTTGGACGTATTTATAAATTACAAAAGTAGTAGTAATTGTCACAATATAGTTAAAGTTCCACGAATTTTTAATCGGTCTTCATTATACAGACCTAAAGACAGTGAAAGGAAACTCATATGTAAAAGATTATTACACTCAATGGGATTATACTCCGTAAGATTCCTACACAATTTACACTGATTTTCGAAGGAATTTACCTCGTGTGCAAAATAAAATGAAGTTCCTTGGTTAAATTTTGTTTTTGTTTTTGTTTTTGTTTCGGGTAAGTTGAAACAGAATTTTTCTCGTTTAGATGATTTCTATAAAGATAAGACTATAAAATTAATACTCGTAACGAAAAAGAACTTTAGTAATGTCAGCATCCTTGAGAAGACTTTCTTTTTGGGGTTTGTTCGTTAATTTCTAGTCTAGTGCTTTGTTGGTGAATCGATATGATATATACACGAATTTGAAGGAAAAGATTTGTTTCCTTTTACTACACTAGCTCTATGTATGTCATCCGTAGACAAATAAGTAGGATAAATATCTTAACTAATCTAATGACCATATATAGATTCATCCTTCTTTCACGAGTAATAGGTCAACAGTTTGTGATACTTAGAATGTAACTTACACAAGGAAACCAAATTGACTGTCAGTGCTTACCCCCGGGAGTCAGAATGGGTCTCATCTAGGTGTTTTTCACCGGAGGTACCACTTCGACAAGGACTAGGGGTAAAAGGTGTAGTGGTGGGAAGGACAAGGGAGAAACGAGAAAACTTATAATTTGAACGTCCTACTCTTACTTTTGACTTTTCTTCGTTTATTTTTACTCTGGGTGACGAAAAGATTAGTGTTACAGACAGTATCCTTCATCCCAATCTTTACTCTTTCATCCACACATTTCCGTATTAAGAGAGATTTCGATTTTATTTTCGAAGACCTCGACAAAATAAAGGACTAATCACCTTTATCGAGTAAAATTCCTACTGTATAAATGTAAAGACTCTTAATATCCGAACTTAAGACTTTATTTAAAAGGAAATATATACATATATATTTTGTATACGTAAGTTTTGGGTCAACTGATTAAGAACTATCACAACTGAAACAATGTTCTTCCTCAGATTTGTATAAATTCTTACTTCTAGTCACAACATCTACAAATCTATGACTACGAAACAATAGTGTACTTTCTATTAAACTTTTAATAGGACTTTCTAACAATATTGTAGCCATAGATGTTACTCAAAAAGATTAAATTAATGTTAACTTTTTTAAATGACACAAGGTAGGACACTTACAATTGTGTGCATACAACAACAAATCAGTGATCCAGATTGAGAAGACACTGGGGTGTCTAACATCAGGTGGTCCAAGGAGACAGGTACCCTAAATGGTCACCCAACGGTAAAGGAAGAGGTCCTTTAGAAGGGTTGGGTCCCTAGCTTGAACGTAGAGGACGTAACCGTCCACCCAAGAAATGGTGACTCGGTGATTCTTTCGGGATTATGTACATTTCCAAACATTTTTGACAGTTGTTTAACCGTGAACGGTACCCACAGACGGTAGATGGAGACATTCCTAATCCAGTACAAGGTGTCGTCGACGACTGGAGGTCATGAGGGGGACTTCCTCAAGTCCCACCTTTCGTCCTTACTCTGTGAGATACGATGCCCTTTGACCGTCCTGTCCAGAAATCTATCAATCTATGGCGGTCCTCGACCAAAATACTCGGGTCAAGAATATAGAGGAGTATAGATCTTTTCGTGATTCTAGGAAGTACCACTGTTGACAAAGAGCTCTGATCGTCTTTGGAGTGTTCTGGTCGTCTTTGAAAGATGTTTATACACGAACTGACGTACATGAAGGGGAAATGGTTTTAGTGTATATATACACAGGAAAGGGCGATGGAGAAACCTTGTCAAAGAGTCTCGATAGACTACACGACAGAGGGTCCGATGTCAGGAGTATAACGGGGTTTATTTTGAATGAGTGTTGAAAGTGCAACACGAAAAAAAAATCAACTATTTTATGATGGTGTTTAATCTTATGTCTTGTTAAGGTAGTGGAGAATTTTTGAGGGAACACGTAGGTAAACGTCAGTGCTCAGAAAACGAACAAAACCTCGATACCATTTACCAAAACAAAATTTAAAACCAAAGGTCAACAAGTAACACTCATATCTCTTGACGTGGGACATAGGATACTGTAACGATTTGAGTGAGTCAATATCAAGAACACCTGACGTACCTAAAAGATACTTCTGTTACTGTAGACGGAAAGGAAAGATCAGACGGAAAATAAAAAAAAAAAGAGGGGAATGACATGAACAATCTTGGAGGTCACATTCCGACTTAACTTCCCCATTCTCACCTATAGAACGGAACAAGGACTGGAATTCTCTTTTTGTTAGTTTAGAAAATAGTTCACACCACCATCCGATCACCCGTGAAAGGGGAATATAAAGTTTAATGACCAATAATTTGTAAAGTGTAGTAACGAAAGATACCAGTTGACATATTTGGTCAGTTTTTTTGATTTATTTTTTCGTCAAATGACTTATTCGGATAGGTAAGTCGACAGGACGTACCTGTTATACATTATTTCCTTTTCAGTTTTAGAATTTCCTCGAATGAAATAGACCTGTTAAAAACGAGTCGTATTCACCTTTCTAAGCAACGACATTCATATTACGAAATGTAGATAGTGATGGTAGTGTCGGTATGTACTTATACAAGAGAAAGAACGATACCGGTACTTCCAGTGTTATGTTTTATTGGAGAGCAAAGAGGTAGTTAGATGGTTCTTCTTTTTCTTGTTCAATAACGTAAAATAGAGACGTAAAAAGAAGACACCAACATTAATACGTAATTGTTCAGATTGTAGGTTTATCGTAAAGAATATAGGATCAAAAGTTAAAGAAAAGAAGATGACTTATAATAATTATATATTAAAAAATTGTGGATGTTATTCGATAATTAACATATATTTTATGTTTAAGAAATCGGAAGGTGATATTTCTGTTTTAAATGGAATAAAGGTTTTGAAAGAGGTTGTTCTAAAGAGACGAAAAACCAACAAAAAACAACATGTGACTTTTGTTGAGTGAGCATAGAAACGGGTAATCGAGAATCTAAGAAAGACTGACTTTATGGAAGGAAGAAGTAGAAACATTTACGTTTATGATGGGGAATAGGTAGTTGTGACTGGAGTCGAGCGTGAAGGATTGATCACTTCGAGGGGTGGTTTAAAAAGAAAAGAAACTTGAGGACATCATAAATTATAACAACGGTAAATGAACTGTGAATGGATTTATCTAAAAATCTAAAAGGTATCAATTAGAGCAATATCTCTCCCTTACGAAGTTTTAGAGATTTTGTCACGTTACGTATGTTCATGGGTTTATACAATTTTGAACACGGACTACTGAACTACGACTTCGGTCAATTGTAAATGGGAAACTCATTACACCACTTATTTATGGTAAAACTCTTTTTACCATGGTTTCAAACTTAATAAAAAGACCATTTAAAGATTATTAAATGTCTTTAGTGAAGAGTTCTCGTGTTAAGAAAATCGGACATATTAAATCCGTAAGTCACTTATAATTTCATTATTTTTTATTCGGGGAGTTTTGACCAACTACTTTTATTGATCATCCGAAAGTTTTCCACTTTCACCATCCTAATACCCGTAAAACGGAAAAGTATAAAGGTTTGAAGTATGTCGATGAGTTTATTGACTTTAATGTATGTGACAAACAGTAGAGACCTTCCTATTTATGTTTACACTTGTTAAACATGATTATACTTTATATGATGAAAATATTATAATTTAGAATTTTAGTTTTATAAGTTTCACATCGAAAATAAGTTTTGTCATGAAAAAATTTGATATCACGTTAAGGTTTCACTTTAGACAATGTATATAATCAAATAACGGGAAAAAGTAAACTACTGGTTATTTAAGACTATTGCATTCTAACTGTATTTCGGTAGTTTACTAGTAACGTTCAAAAATCTTAATCTAATATTTTGATATGTAAAATTTTAGTAAAGGGGTCAAAATTACTTGTAGACCAAAGAAAATTCACTCAGTTTTCTTTGAGATTCATTAATTTAGGGTTTCTTTATAATGATGAAAACTTCACTTTGTTCCATTGTCCCAGAGAGTAGAATGTGACTTAGGGAAATCTTTGTTAACCCTAAAAAAAGAATGGGTGTCAATTCTATATGGTTCATAGAATATGATTTTAGATAATAAAATTTTATGAGATTTATATAAATTAGAATCCGTATGAATGTTGACGAGTGGAAAGGTGTGTATACACTGACAGAAAATAAGATAAATGACGGATACTAATTAACGTAATTCCATCAAGAAAAAGAACCTTCAGAAAGACTTTGAATGACTTATCTAAGGACGGAATTCGAAGAAATACTCTGTTAAATTCTTCTTGATTCTATTTGTAGAAAGTGTCTCTGTTCGGTTCCTCGAAACCGACATTAGGTAGAACACAACCCGGTCCGTGGGAATTACAGTTTCTCGTAATTCCTCTGTAATATTTATGAGTTTACCCGAGATTTTCAAGGGAAAGATAATTTTTATTTGAAATTTAAGACCTTATTTGAGTCTAAATGTATTTTAACGGTTTTTATCAACTGTCACAGGTATACCGATCGGGAGCCGGGTAAAAGGGGATTACAATTGTATTGGTGCTTTATAACAGGTTTTGATCCCTTGGTTGTTGGGTGAGGTCACAAGAACGGACCTCTTGGGGTCCCTACCCCCTCGGACCACCCGACGACAGAGACCCCAACGTGTCTCAACCTGTGCTGATTTCGCTGAATCGTCGTCGTCCTTGTCCCTTGGTTGTAACCATGTAATGACAATTTGAGGGTTGGAATAAACCTAAAGTGCTTAAAAGGGTTATTACAGGAAAAAGACAGGGTCTTAGGTTATATTCTATGGTGTAACCGAAATGAGTCGAGAAAACAGACAGTAGGGGTCCTTTGATTCAGTCAGTACCCAATAAGAAATAGTGAATTTATAAAGGTTTCATTGAAGGCTCTTAGGCCTTCAGGTGTAGACACTCCCCATATTTTCGTCCCAAAAGTAAGGAAAACACCCCTAGACGTAAAGTGAGAGGTACACAGATTCTACTTTCCTAATTATACTTTCACCTCCGACTTGAGTCCGTTGACCTCGGTGCGACCCTCGAGACCTTCGGACAGCCGAGGAGAGTCCCTGACCTCCACAGGGACTCCGTCCGGAGGAACTTAGTCCCGAGACCGCGAACGTGATCCCCGGGACCACTGCGGCCCACTCCTACGTCTGTGAGACATTGTCGTGGATAGTTACATTGTAAACTTGTGAGGATTTTTAAATGTCTCTCAAAAATGTAGATGTAGATTAAGTGATTTAGAAAAAGAAAAATGTAAACTCCTTTGTGACTTATGTAAATCTTGAAGGTTATAAGGTCATTATAACCTGTGAAATAAGACCCGTGAAATCATTATTAGAGTAAATTAGGAGGACAGACACTCCCTTCATAATGATAAGGGTGAAATGTTTATCTACTCCTTTACCCCCAAACCCAAACAAAAATTTGACGAGTTCTAGTGTGTCAATCGTTTACTATCTCGTCCCTAAGGGTAGACTATACAAAAGTAAAGTCAGAGGTGCAAGAATTGGTTTTTCCAATTCTCCGAAACCTGAACCTTACCCATAACAAAGTGAGGTTATTTAGAAAGATGAGATCGTTGCGACAAAGACTAACAATAATGAACTTAGATAATTTCTTAAGTGGGTCATTAGATTGTTCAGAAATTTATAATGTACGTAAAATGACAAGACTAAGAAATCTTTTAAATTTCGACAAGTGAAAAAAGGATCCCCGTTTGTTCTGATAAGTACTTTCGAATTCATTCATACGTTGAATAGTAGTAGGATTGTCTGAGTAGTGTCTCGTTACACACCAATTGCGTCATGAGTTTCTGAGATCTACATTAAATAAAAGATCTACATTAATTACTCCCTAAGAGTTCCTAAGGTTTTCTTTGTAATCGAAATCCTTCTTTGGTTTAAATCCTGTCCTTTTAAATTCAAAGTGATTGGATAATTTTACGATAATAAATGTTCTTCCGATCACTTACATCACCGTATTACGGTCTTTCCATATCTTCGTCTCAACCCTTCTTACTCCCCTTTTTAATTCATCGATATCAATTTGATAGAATTCCTGTCAATTCTCATTTCATTCACCCTAACACCCTCGTTTTAAGAATGATAGTTCAAATGATTTATTCGTCTCCCATTAAACTCCGAATAAAATGGAGGCCTAGTACAAGGCCCATATGGTCTGTCTTCCTTTACTAAGGAAGTCCTCTCTACATATCAATGCCAAATTTAGGGCAGGTCGATTCCTTGTGGCTATTAAAGGATGTTAGTGTGGTAGACCTAAGTCGTACCCATGGTGGAACTTCTGCTTGCACAGGGCTTCGTTGAAACGTAGTGAACTCAAAGGATTTTATATTAGATCCTTCGGAAAGTACTAGGTTCTCGACAACCAAAGAGGACCTACATGGGAACGTCAGTCTTAGTGCCGGAAGGCGAAAGAACTGAGTGACAAGAAGTTCCCCCATCATTAGCAATTTTATATGTGGTACAAGGATCGTTAACACACCGTGTTCTGTGCATAAAATGTTTTGAAACTGGCATGACCCAGCAATAACTACGGTCTGTCCATAAGAACGTCCAAACACATTCACATGCCTATCGTCACTCGTTTCATCGTCCATAGAAATGACACACCTTTAACTTTGCAGGTACATTCACTTTTTACTACCACGGATAGAACGGGGACCAACAAAGATATTATGAACTAAACCAGAGGATAAGAGACGGTCGGTTATAATACTCGCGACCGGAGAAAGAGTCTTATTTTGTCACCCGCGTATGGGGCTAATATTTCTGATCGTCCGAACCACTTTAACTATTATCACTTAGACATCTGATAAGGACGAACTCATAATCACTGAACCTTTATCATGGTGACCCACACAAATAAACACTTGTCCAGTCCAGCGTGTCAGTCGACCATAAGTATAAGACGGGATTATGTGTTTTTTTCCTTCCCCTCCCTCTGTATTTTTACATTTTTACTGTAAGTTCAAATTTATTATTTTCATTATTATTTACATATAGATGGATAAGTACCTTTCGAAAAATAAACCCTTTGACAAATAATTCGTCATAGATTATAGTTCATTAACGTTTTCCAGTTGCAAAACTTTAAAAGAGAAAATTGACCTACACTTTGACTAAGATACGATTAAGACTTCAGAAAAATAGGGAAACATTAAGTTCTCTCGTGTAATTTTTTTACCCGTAAACTGTTTTTTAATACATAAAGTTGGGTCAATACAAAGGTTTTTTCTTCACTAATTTCTCAAGAATTCAAAAATTCTTAATTTCAGGTCACAGAAAATAAAAGAAAAAATGGAGTCTGTGTATAAACAAAATATAATCTAAGATTGAGATCTCTAGACTTTATGTATAGTGATTGTTTCCAATTTTTGTATATATTTAATGATACTCGTATACTTAATATGTTAAAATTTGAGAAACTCTCCTGTCCTTGACATAAACTATTGATAAACGTAAGGGGTATGAATTAGTAACTTCTATGAATTTATTTTCGTTTATATTGAAGTAATCATGTAATGAATTTATATGTTGTTAAAGTGGACCAATCAACACTGAAAAAAGAAATGGTTCATTGAAGGATAAGATAGTCGTAATACGTGGATAATACACACATATACACAAACACACGTAACCACTTTACTTACAACGTTTGGGAATTCCCGACAACTTAGATCCATTACTCATATACATCTTGACATAATACGAGACATGAAGTCACATACAAATTTTAAAAAGTGTTTTAATTTTTTTATATATAGGAACTTAACATACGTATAAGGGTTCGTACAAAATATCTTGTGAGTAGACTTCTGGATAAGGTAATTTTTCAACCTCTTCGTCACAAGTACACACAAATTATCAAGTATGACCGTATGACTTTTACATATGATGCCTTTGGACGAATTGAAATTAAGTATCGAGAGTTTCAACAAACTTAGGTCTTGGAAGGTATGGATGGGAGAATACTATTAGAGATTAATCGTAGATATGAAGTTCCTTAATTCTCAAGTAGTTACCTATGATTTTGATAACATGGATTATGACCTTTATCTACTATCAGATGGAGGAGTTTATTTTTATTAATTTTGGATGTGAAACTGATGGAAGACATCTAATGGTGAGAGTTTGGAACGAAGTTTGTAGTTTCATAGCAGTGTCAATAGGTGTCCGACGAAGTTCCCACAGGCCAACGGGGGTTGAGCCCTTATGTGTTTTGTGCCGAGAAACATCCGACTACTCTCTAGTATTTCTACAAGTTCGGTATAGATTCCAGATATCCGATAAGACGTATCTCAAACCTCTATGTCATATTGACTTCACAGTGATTCCCAATATTTAAAATTATACTGTGATTGTATATCCAAATACAACCTTATTCTTTCAGACTAAATCTAATCTTTTCGTTACGGATTTTATTTAAGTACATAAAGAGTGTCATCTTATGTACTCAAGATGAAGACCAATATTACTTCATTAACAAGGACTTTGACAGAAGAGTGACATTTACTGATATTTTGACCTGTTTTTATATATATATATGCTTAATTGGTAAAGGTGTGTAAGTCTGTTGTGTTTCTAATCTTGATGTATTTCAAGAACTTTTTTCTATTTTACTTTATTCGAGTACAAAATTGAAATCTAAAGAACCCTTATGAAAAATGGAGAATCTTTCTACCGGGAATTCCTATCGTATTGTCAGAACAACTCGACTCCTCCGTGTTGACAACGGACCCCGACGACTTTAATCGTGGGATCCATTATCTTCTTCTTTCGATGTATCTCCCTCCCGAAGTCATCAGATGTACGACCAACGAACCGACTTCTGGACCGACAGGTTCGTGTCCCATTTCAATTCCTTCTGTCCTGTCTCACGAGGACTCTATCGTCTCCTATTTGTAAGACACTATATAACTTTAAGGTTGAATAGGTCTTATCTTTCCGAAGTGACTCGTGACGTCCGTAAATTGATACTGAGATCTTTCCAACTCATAATCCGTATTTTTGGTGTAAATTCTCTTCCCAGTACTGGATCTTACTTCCTGTTTTATTTTTCTCTAGACAAAAATAATTTTTTCATTTGGTTAAGATGTTCCTCGTTTTACTAAACAGTCGTTAAATCGACGGATGGTCTTTTTTTTTAAGTTACGTTAATTTTTTTTTTTGTAGAAAGTGTTAAAGAGTGCACTATTTTTTTTAATACTTCGTATGTCTCTTATTCCTTTACACTGGGTTATTTATAAATATATAAATTGTCAGGGGTTCTATTGAGTCTACCATGTTAATTGTCTCTTCCTGAGACTTAAATACAATTTTCCTTTTCTATTACTCATTTGTCTAGTTGACTATTTTTTTCTTTTGATATTTGTCTTACTTTTAAGACTTTTATTTTTCATGTTATTGTCTTTACTTTCTGGATGGTCTACCCCAATTCTCTTTAACTTATAACGTTTTTTTTTTTTTCTGAGTCACTTGAATGTCTGTTTACTTATGATAATAAGTTTGAGTTCTGGTCTCTATTTTTTTTTCTTGTTTCTAGGTCACTTACACCTTGTATTGATCTTTAGATGGTGTGCATATGAACTTTAAGGTTTCCTATCTTTTCTTTCTTATAGTACCTCTTTAATACACTTCTTTATTACCAACTTTTAAAGAGTTTAAACCTATCCGTCTTGATAATTTGATACCTAGGTTCTACAAGTCGTTTGAGGTTCGTCCTATTTATGTTTCTATTTGTTTAGATCCGTCTAGTATCTGTCTTCTGTGTCGTATATATTACACCTTGTTACTATATTTAATACAGACTGAAAAAGAATCTACAGTACTCTATTACCTTGTTATAGAAATTTCTTTATTTTTGTAAAATTTATTTTTTTATACTTGGTGTTTAAGAAATACGGGTCAACAAACCCCTGAAGGAAGAGGATGTCGATATCCAGAGCTGTGGTCAGACTAGAGAATGGGAAGACACGGTTCCTCTTTGTTACCAAGACAAGACAACTGTTGAGTCACAACAGAGTGGCAGAGAATAATCAGAGGAAACTAACACAGATGGGAAAATATTCTATAGAAAAGTAATTTTAAAGAATTTAATGTAAACGGGAGGTTAAGGACTGTTCTGGAACTGACTGAGTGGAGTCGATGAAATTAAAATATAATATAGAGTAAATTCAATACACACCTTCAATATTTCATCCAATCGACCCATTTATAAACTTTAGTTTAACTTTTTTTAGTCTCCACGAAAAGAGTGGAGTCAACAAATTTTTACGTACTTATATACTAAAGACATTAACGAATGATGTATCCTTCTTTAGGGACACTTAAGGAGATAAAACGGTCGAGAAATTTATTTTATGTACAAGGGACCTTCAATAGAAATTATATATGAGATTCTATATGTTTACACTACCACTTTGACATGTCCTCAGGGTATGAAGGACTGTAATCCCAAAGTCCTCGTCGTCAAATCTTATGTCCAACTCTGAAGATACAAACTAGTAATCATGTGGACTGGTATTTCGTCTCTAAAAATGTAATGACCTTGAGAGTTTCACGGTTAATAATTAGGACTCACAATTCTTGTGAAAGGATTCTATATTAGAACCTATCATAAACACTACACCCTAACAAAAAAACCGTCAGGGTTCTCTACGTAGTTTGACCGTACTTTACTTTTATTTGGTAAACTTTCTGACGTACGTACACTGGATATCTGTCTGTCCACGTCTCGTGAGACGACCTATCTAGAAACTTTTGACTGCGCTTCAAATTAAGGTAAAGTTATTTTGAGGAGTAAGAGTACCAATCGTACTACGAAGTAACATTTTATTGACACGTATTTGACGTCATACGTGGAAGTTCTTATGTTAATCGTGACTTAGTTGTAGACCTAGTTATAATTGGTTTGTACCAATACCTCAGTCTCTAAAGGACCATTAACCGTTAAAGGTGATAGTTGTCGTCTTGTTTATGTTGATTATCTAATCGGGTCTGTGGTTTAATAATATAAAATAGTGTTGTACAGAGTAATACATGGGTGGTAGAAGTCGATCTATTTGGTGTCAAAGAAGGAACCTCAAACGTATTTCCCCAAGGTAGAGGTCCGGGCACCCCTACATGTAACCGAGTCCTAAGCTTCCCCAGGTTAGACCTCCTTTTTTGGTAATAACCTTATACTGAAGTTTTATTTCGTTATTCTAAAATAACATATAAAAGTTTAATAAGTAACCATCTAGATCCGAGTTTAGGTCGTTTCGACCTAAAGAGTAATTTTCATTATTACCCGTACCAGTGTGAAATTGTTTTGGGCATTGTAAAATAAACGTGGAACACGAGTCAGTCAGTCAGTACAGACTGAAAAACACTTTGGGTACCTGACATCGGATGGTCAGAGGAGACAGGTACCCTAAAAGGTCCGTTCTTATGACCTCACCCACCGGTAAAGGATGAGGTTAAACGTGGAACCAAGATTCAGTAATATATCAAGTGCTAATAAAACACGGTGGTGTCTAAATTGTGATTTCTAAGATAAAGAGGACCCACGAACTACGGAGAGATTGGACAGAAACCCTTTGAATGAAGTGGAGAAATAAGAGGGAAAGGGACGTAGAAGTCAGAAAACGGAGGATTACCAACGACGGATTCGAACGTACGTGCCAAGTTCAAAGAAAACAGAGGGGTAACCTTCCGATAGGAACCTCGGTGTGGAAAAGGAAATGGATATGGTCGAAAGGATGAGAAGTAATAAAAATCCTGGTCTAAAAACTGGTACTAGATAGACCAACCCTTTTTTTCTGAAGTGTTTGGTTGGTGGAGAACAAGGGTAAAAAATCACCTGTTCTTAAACCACTGAGTAAGTAAGATGAATAAGATGAATAATAACCTACGAGACACAGTCTGACACGAAGCGAGACCCTTATCTTTACGAGGTCATCTCCCTCGGTCGGAGACACTAGGGTTTATGTTTGCTTTCTTGAACCACTACTCTTTGTTCGCAACGACCTGTTTATACAAAAACCACAATATACATGTTGACGAAATCGTAAACTGTACTACTTATTCCCAGTTCAGATCGATGTCTTTTTCGTGTCTCGTCTTATAGTTGCGTTTATAAGTTTTCACATGAAACATCCCAATTGTTGTGTGTTGACTATTGTTATTTCGTTAATTTTAAATCTTCACTCCGAGAGTAATGAACTTTTGTTAGTTGAGTTTGGTTTTAATTGTTACTTGACTATTATGTCGTGGACAAAACTTTAAAGTCCCTTGAAATCGATAAATGAAAAAAAAAAAAAATGGTAGAACTATATTTTTCGACATATCAGACTGGAAATTTTTCATGTCATTAGCGAAAAATATAGAAGTACGTTAAACTCCTATGGAAAAGAGTGAATCCAATGTTTCAATAAAATAAAAGAAGAGGGAGAATTTTCCAAGTGTCTCCTTAATTGGATTACAGACACATGTTTACCTTATACTGAACGGTAGGGACATTTGAAACTCTGATGAATTCTTTTGGGTAACTGTCCGACATAAGGATATTGACACCATAAAACAATTATCTTTAAGAAACCCATAACTAATATTTTCCACAAGGAGAGGGTTCTAGTTAAATACAAGGTGAAAGATTACGACTTATTTTCCAAGTCTTATTCACTACTCGATATAGACCGGGTACCCGATATGAAATAATGATATCTCGGACACACCTAGTGTTATTTGACACCTTTTAAGACTTTCTCTACCCTTATGGTCTGGTGGATTGGACGGAGAACTCTTTAGACATACGTCCAGTCCTTCGTTCTCAATCTTGACCTGTACCTTGTTCTGACCAAGGTTCATCCTTTTCCTCATACAGTTCCGACATATAACAGTGGGACGAATAAATAGAATATACGTCTCATGTAGTACTCTTTGCGACCTGACCTTCTTCGTGGTCGACCTTAGTTCTAACGGCCCTCTTTATAGTTATTGGATTCTATACGTCTACTGTGGTGGGAATACCGTCTTTCACTTCTCCTCGATTTTTCGGAGAACTACTTTCACTTTCTCCTCTCACTTTTTCAACTAAATTTCGAGTTGTAAGTCTTTTGCTTCTAGTACCGTAGGCCAGGGTAGTGAAGTACCCTTTATCTACCCCCTTTGTCACCTTTGTCACCGACTGAATAAAAAAACCCGAGGTTTTAGTGACGTCTACCACTGACGTCGGTACTTTAATTTTCTGCGAATGAGGAACCTTCTTTTCAATACTGGTTGGATCTATCGTATAAGTTTTCGTCTCTGTAATGAAACGGCTGATTCCAGGCAGATCAGTTCCGATACCAAAAAGGACACCAGTACATACCTACACCCTCCACCTGACACTTCTTTCGACTCGCGGCTTCTTAACTACGAAAACTTGACACCACAACCTCTTCTGAGAACTCTCAGGGAACCTGACGTTCCTCTAGGCTGGTCAGGTAAGACTTCCTCTAGTTGGGACCCTAAAGAAACCTTCTTTACTACGATTTCGACTTCAAGGTCATGAAACCGGTGGAGTACGCTTCTCGACTGAGTAACCTTTTCTGAGACTACGACCCTCCCTAACCCCCGTCCTCCTCTTCCCCTACTGGCTCCTACTCTACCGACCTACCGTAGTGCCTCAGCTACCTGCACTCAGACTCACTTGAGGCCCTCTACCACTACCTGTCCCTCCAGACCGCACGACGCTAAGTACCCAGCGTTTCTCAGCCTGTACTGACTCACTGACTTGACTTGACTATCTCAGACCTGAGATTCGGAATTGAAAAGGATGTATTCTTTAGAGGGGGTTATAATCACTGTATTTTGTCATTAAATAAATAGAGTCGACCCACTAAGAAGACCATACCCAATCCAGGTGAGTACATAGAACTAGTCGACGTCCAAATCGACCTCCGACCGACTAGATCCTATTGGAGTCGAGTAGAGACGAAGTGAGAGTAATAGGTCTTTCGATCGTTCCTTAGCAAGGTACAACCGACCTGTCCCAAATTCTCTTTCGTTTTCACATGTCAGAGAACTTCGGATCCAGTTGGGACCGTACGTAATAAAAGACGGTGTGAGTAAGACCGATTTCGTTCAGTGTTCCGGTAGAGTCTAAGTTCCCTATCCCGTTTTCATGTGAAGAAGTACCTTCCTCTACGTTTCACCATAAAGTTTCCCACTCCTATTTACCTAGGGGTACCTCTTAATACCGATGAAAAATTTAACTCTTTTTAAATGTATAATATATATTATACTATATGAGTATTTTGACATGTCAAATTACTCAAAATTTTGATATATTAGTACATTGGTTATGTGGATAGTTTTATATCTTGTAAAAAAAAATTAGTAGAATCTCTCAAAGGAGAACGGGAAAGGTTCGGTTGGGGATGGTGACCAAAGACACTGACATTTGGTCAGACGGATAAGATGTTGAAGTATACTAACCTTAGTATATATCAGTAGACAAAGACCGGAGAAATTGAGTCATATTACAAAAACCCTAAGTAGATACAACACAAATGGTCCCAATAAAAGGAAAAGTAACAACTATACATACCGATATGGTATCAAACCTATAGGTAAGAGGATGAAGACTTGACCGATATGGTATCAAACCTATAGGTAAGATGGAGACTTGACCAAGGTCAAAAACTGATAACAATTATTTATACTTTTACTTTTAATATACGTTGTAAAAACTCCTGTACATAAAATTAAAGAGATTTGTGGATCCTCATCTTGGTAACCAGTGTCACATCTATGTATATATAAAAAACAAAACAATTTTTTTTTGGATGGTTTGGAAAACATAATCTTAAGGTCAAGATGTAAGATAATAAACCTCAACAGTCGGAAGAATTTAATTTTTTTTTTTTGTTGACAACGGTAGTGTCTACATTTCAAGAATGGAGTGACACTAAAATTAAAAGTAAAGGATACAACTTGTAAAAAGGTATACAAGGAATCGGTAATATACAGAGCGAAATTCGTTTCAAACGAGTTCAGAAAACGGGCAAAAATTAAAAAAAGAAAAATTATAACTAAACATTATTAAGAAGTATATAAGACGTATGTTCAGGAAACAGTCTATATGTAACCCTTACAAAAGAATATCTGACACCGAACGGAAAAGTAAAATAATTGACACAGAAAACTACTCTTAAAAATTATAGTTACTTCAGTTCAAATAATTATAAAAGTTACAAAGGAAAAAGAAAGACCTCAGAGAGATGTCATAACAACGGAATCAGATACCAATACTTCTATGACAGACCAAAAGAAAATCCTGAAATTTTACAATTGAAAATACAAATGCGGATGTTAGATAAAACTTAATTAAAAAACGTATAATTCACTCTATCTCCAGTTCCAAATAACAAAAGATGTACCTAGGGTTCAGTAATGTCGTGTTTAATAACTTTTCTTAAAAAGGAATAAGGGTGACCTACCAAAACCAGGGAGACAGTTGTTAGTAAACCAGAGAGAGGCCTAAGATAGGACAACGTGACTACATTAATAGAAAAAAACGGTTAATAAACACGAGTGAAAAGTTTAGATGGTTTTGTATGAAGATAGATATCGAGTGTACTGGTCTTTGTTTCGTTTATAAATTTGTTTAATAAACAAAGATACTTTTCATATCTTTGTTTCTTTATATCGAGTCCCTAAATAGTGTTTCGTCTATGGTGAGTCCAGTTCTTTATGATATGACGTCCATAGTGTCCACGGGGTGAGTACAGGGGAAGATTAGTGATGGAAACTTCCATTGGTAATCGGAAGGTCACATTAGTGAAGGATAAAAGGAAATATTAAAAGTTGAATTCATAAGTGTGTATATGGATATATATTATATCAAATATAAATGTGTTTATATGTGTACTTTGATATCAAAACAAAACGGATGAAAACTTGAAATGTATTTGACTTGATGTATCGTATATAATAAGACACGAAAATTTGTATATAAACACTTTAGTCAGTACCTTACACTGACATTAAACAAGTAAAAGTAACGATATATTATACATTGATATGTTTATAATATTAATTAAATAGTCGAAGATGAACATTACCTGTGCCCCCGAGACAACCAAATCCCCATAATACTTGTTATCACGATGTTTGTCGTTCGTAAACACGGGTGTAAAGAGAACCTATATATGGACCCTCATTCCTAAGGTCTAGCATCCCGTACACATCGAAGTTAAAATCATCTATTATGTTTCGACATTAGGTTTCATCAATATGGTTGAATGTATGGGTGATCGTCCAATACTTCCGACATCGACGAGGTGTAAGAGTGGTTACAAATCATGTTCAATTTTGGACCAGAGAGTACTAAATATTCTTTGTTATATGAGTCGGAACAATTATTAGCCTTTACGTGGAATTTTGGTGTTACTCTGTGGTGAAGTATCATTCCAAGTCCCTATACAAATGACCGGTAAACCTATAGGAAAAATTATTTCACGGACAAGTTTAGAGAACGGACAAAAGGTTGACCCAACAGAAAAGGAATAATAAACATCTTCCCGAAAACATATAAGATCTACACTGGAGAAACTGTCCATATATAACGTCTGACATTTATATATTAGGGTTAGATATTGAACGGAACCAGAAAAATTTATTACATGACTTCAAGAACTGAAACGATATCAGTTTTAAAAGTTTTGAAAGGGAATACCAATCGTCCAAAATAAGGAAAAATAATTGTACAAGGTAATTATTTTACATAAGGTAAAATAAGAAAGGGTTAAAATCATAGTACTTCTATAATAGGACATAATAAAAGACCTTCAAAACAACAAAAATTTACATCTACATGTAAATGTAGATGTTGGTTGGACGCGAACTAAAAACACATCTCATCTTCACCTCTCCCAAAAGTAAAAAATTTATGACTTTAGGTCAATAAGATCGTGATAAGTAACTTTTCTGATGGAAAATTAATAAGAAGACTTCAAAGTGAAAATAATATTTAGTCCACAGGTAAACTAGTGAAAGGTTTTTTGTGATACGAAGCCGATAGTGAGAGGTTAGGGGATCGGAAGTTCGGGGACGACGACGATTCAGTGAAGTCAGTACAGGCTGAGACACGTTGCGGTATCTGTCGTCGGGTGGTCCGAGGGGGTAGGGACCCTAAGAGGTCCGTTCTTGTGACCTCACCCAACGGTAAAGGAAGGGGTTACGTACTTTCACTTTTCACTTTCACTTCAACGAGTCAGCACAGGCTGGAAGTCGCTACGGTACCTGACGTCAGAAGGTCCGAGGAGGCAGGTACCCTAAAAGGTTCCGTTCTCATGATCTGTGATTAGTTGGTAATTAGATGAAAGACATATATAAACGGATAAGACCCGTAAAGACTATTTACCTTAGTATGTTACAAACAGGAAAACACAGACCGAATTACAAAAGTTCCATTTAGGTACAACGTCGTACATAGTCGTGAAGGAAAGAAAAATACATGTTAATTATCAGGTACACCTATATGGTGTGAAGTAAATAGGTAAGTAGGTGACTACCTGTAAACCCAACAAAGGTGGAACCCGATAATACTCAGTATAACCGTATAATTATGAGTACATGAAAAAACCCGTGTACAAAAGTAAAGAGAATCCATATAATATCCTCACCTTGACGACCCAGTTTACCCTTGGGACTATGTGAAACCTCTCTTCACGGTTTGAAAGGGTTTCATCGACATTCTAAACTCCCAAGACTAAAGTGTAGTTAAAACAGTAGACTAAAAAATAAGACCAGTCGGATCACTCACATTTTACCATACAGTAACATTATAATTAAACATGACGAGATCACTGATTGTCTTCGTCTTCTATAATTCTTCTCCACCGTTCTTATGTGTCTTCTTGACATGTTTTTTCTAGGAGTACTGGTTCTATTAGTACTATCACACTAGTGAGTAGATCTCGGTCTGTAGGACCTTACACTTCAGTTCACCCGGAATCTTCGTAGTGATGCTTGTTTAGATCACCTCCACTACCTTAAGGTCAACTCGATAAAGTTTAGGACTTTCTATTACGACACTTTCACGACGTGAGTTATACAGTCGTTTAAACCTTTTGAGTCGTCACCGGTGTCCTGACCTTTTCCAGTCAAAAGTAAGTTTAAGGTTTCTTTCCGTTACGTTTTCTTACAAGTTTGATGACGTGTTAACGTGAGTAGAGTGTACGATCATTTCATTAGGAGTTTTAAGAGGTTCGGTCCGAAGTCGTTATACACTTGGTACTTGAAGGTCTACAAGTTCGACCCAAATCTTTTCCGTCTCCTTGGTCTCTAGTTTAACGGTTGTAGGCGACCTAGTACCTTTTTCGTTCTCTCAAGGTCTTTTTGTAGATAAAGACGAAAGAACTGATACGGTTTCGGAAACTGACACGCCTAGTGTTATTTGACACCTTTTAAGACTTTCTCTACCCTTATGGTCTGGTGGATTGGACGGAGAACTCTTTAGACATACGTCCAGTCCTTCGTTGTCAATCTTGACCTGTACCTTGTTGTCTGACCAAAGTTTATCCTTTTCCTCATGCAGTTCCGACATATAACAGTGGGGGACGAATAAATTGTATACGTCTCATGTAGTACTCTTTGCGACCCGACGTACTTCGTGTTCGATCTTAGTTCTAACGGCCCTCTTTATAGTTATTGGAGTCTATACGTCTACTGTGGTGGGAATACCGTCTTTCACTCCTGCTTGATTTTTCGGAGAACTACTTTCACTTTCTCCTCTCACTTTTTCAACTAAATTTCGAGTTGTAAGTCTTTTGTTTCTAGTACCGTAGACCAGGGTAGTGAAGGACCCTTTATCTACCCCCTTTGTCACCTTTGTCACAGTCTGAAATAAAAAAAACCCGAGGTTTTAGTGACTTCTACCACTGACGTCGGTACTTTAATTTTCTGTGAATGAGGAACCTTCTTTTAATACTGGTTGGATCTATCGTATAAGTTTTCGTCTCTGTAATGAAACGGTTGTTTCCAGGCAGAATATCAAAAAGGTCATCAGTACATACCGACACTCTCAACCTAACACTTCTTTCGACTCGCGACTTCTTAACTACGAAAAGTTGACACCACAACCTCTTCTGAGAACTCTTAGGGTACCTGATGTTCCTCTAGGTTGGTCAGGTAAGATTTCCTCTAGTCAGGACCCACAAGAAACCTTCCTTACTACGATTTCGACTTTGAGGTTATGAAACCGGTGGAGTACGCTTCTCAACTGAGTAACCTTTTCTGAGACTACGACCCTCCCTAACTCCCGTCCTCCTCTTCCCCTGCTGGCTCCTACTCTACCGACCTACCGTAGTGGTTGAACTACCCATACTCAAACTCACTTGAGGCCCTCAACCACTACCTGTCCCTCCGGACCGCACGACACTAAGTGCCCCAACGTTTCTCAGCCTGTGTTGAATCGCTGACTTGACTTGACTTGAGTTCACTGATTTCTACTTGTAGAAAAGTACGCAAATGACCGGTACACAAGAAGAAATGTCTTTACTGACAAGTCTAGGGAACGGTGAAAATTTGACCCAACAGAAAATGATACTCAATACTCTCAAGACATACAAGAAATGTTCAGGAAATAGTCTATATTAACAAACGTTTATAAAAGAAGGTAAGAAATCCAACATCAAAAAACAAAAACTATCAAAGGAAACATCTTACTTTCAAAATTCAAAACTATTTTAGGTCAAATAAGTAAAAAGAACGAAGACAACGAATATGAAAAGAAGAAGATTGATTCTTAGGTAACGGTTTAGGTTCTAGTATTTCCAATCGAGATACAAAACAAAAAAAAAAAAGATTTTCGAAATATCAAAACCGAGAATGTAAATCCAGGAGTAGGTAAAACTTAATTAATAAAAGTATACCACACTCCATTCCTAGTTTGAATAAGTGTGACGTTTACACACATATACTTACCGTTTTCGTCTATAGGAACAGAACAGAAACTAGAATATCCCTTTTCGTAGGTCAGAGACAAGACAAAGTGATTAGATAGATAGATATATATAGGGAAGTGATTATGGTGTTCGATGGTGACATCGATGTTTTTCCAGAACTTTAGCCCATTCGACTAACGAGGGTGAAATACGAAGGAAAGTTTAATAAAATTGATAAGATCAATAAAATGGAAAGGTATATCTAGACAGATATAGCAGTTTTTCGGAACTGTCCTTAACGGACCTTTGACATATAATTAAACCCTTCTTGACTGTGGAAATGATCTAACCCAAAACGTTAGTTACTAGTACCACATAAAGAACTCTAAATGACTGTAGAAGAAACTACGGAAGGTAATCGTAACACATCAAAATTCGTATCTTCAGAATTTCCACAAAACAATTTAAGTTTGGATTCATAAATTCAAAAGGTTCACTAACGTTACTGTAACATATGACACCATCCTCAAACCTAATGTGTCTACGTACGTAAACAATTTTAAATGTCTGTCTATTTGAATCTAAACATGTAAGTAACTTACATCTTAAATCGAGTTTTATTTTTTTCTTAGTGTTTCTGACTTGAAATCTCCACTTTACATTCTTACCGATGTTGAATGAGACTTTATTTACCTTATTCTATAGGGGAGTAGGTTCCATTCCTCGTCGCCGACACGATACGACCTCGTCGGCACTTCTCTATGGGGTGCGGGTTCCATTTTCTTTGGGTTCATTTTACCATCCACAACGTTCTCCCGTAGTCTCCCGTCTGTGTGACTTTGGTATGAGTGTCTTTTGATCAGTTAGATTAGTGTCATCCTGGTGTCGGAAGAGATTGAACTACTTTGGTTCGGTACGGACGCCCCGTTGGGTTCTGCCCGCCCAGTACCACCTCTCCAGACTGTCTTACACCAGGTGACCTCTTCCCTTACCGTTCGGTGAAGTCATAAGAACAGAACTCTTGGGGTACTTGTCATACTTTTCCGTTTTACTATCCTATGGTTTTCTCCTTGAGGGATCCAGTAATCCACGGGTTATACGATGACCTCTAGTCACCTCTTTATTGAAGTCTTTCTTACTTCCCTTTCTCGGTTTCGTTTTTATTATGGGTCAACACCTACACTGACCACTGTCTTCGTTCTAGCCTACGACATTTCTCGTTATAACGTATCCTTGAACCTTACGGTCCAGGTACTTAGTTCCGTTTAACCTTCACGAGTTTGTTCTCTACCGTTCCCACTTGCAGCTGCAAGATCCTTAGTCGCTTGATTTTACCTGACCTTACCCACTTAAATTGAGTCTACTGGTAATCCGTCCTTAGGGAGTCTTCTTTACCTCATCGGTAGTACCAGTTGTTCTCTCAGGCTTTACGTCATGAACCTACGTTAGAGTTTCTGCTGTCTTACTAGAGACAAGCAGAGGTTCCGTTTGGTAAGTTATAGTGTCAATAGGTTCAGTTACGAGGTTGGTCACTGTGACTTCTTTGACTTCAACTTACCAAAATACTTCTGGATGTTCTGGAAAATCTTGATTGTGGGGTTTTGCTACAGGAAAAGTAATATCCCCTGACCTTACGTTTTCATCCTTCAGTTCTTTGTGGACCTCATTGTCCGTTTAAACCGGAACCTTACGCCTTACTTCGTCCCGTTTCTGATTATCTCAAAACGGTTCTTTTACGTGACCAGTATCGTTTGTGGGAGAAGGTTGTTGTGTTCTCTTCTGAGATGTGTACCTGTAGTGGTCTACCAGTTGTGGCTTTAGTCTAACTAATATAAGAAACGTCGTTTTCTACCTCTTCGGGATATGTCAGTTGTTTTTGTTCTGGTCCTCGACTGACGCCGAGGTTAGTACTTGAGGAATAATGGTTTAAGTCTGAGTTTAACTTCTTTCATCCCTTTTGGTGATCTGGTAAGTCTATACTGGATTTAGTTTAGGGAATACTAATATGTCACCTTCACTCTTCATCTAAGTTCCCGGATCTAGACTATCTATTCTCACGGACTACTTGATACCTTACTCCAAGCACTGTGACATGTCCTCTGTCCCTAGTTCTGGTAGGGGTACCTTTTCTTTACGTTTTTTCGTTTTACCGACAGACCCCTCCGGAATGTTTATCGACACTTTTCTTCTCTCCGTTTTTCGTTTCCTCTTTTCCTTTCTATATTCGTAGACTTACGTCTCAAGGTTTCTTATCGTTCTTCTCTATTCTTTCGGAAGAAGTCGTTAGTTACGTTTCTTTATCTCCTTTTGTTGTCTTACCCTTTCTGATCTCTAGAGAAGTTCTTTTAATCTCTATGGTTCCCTTGTAAAGTACGTTTCTACCCGAGCTATTTCCTGTCTTTACCATACCTGTATTGTCTTCGATTTCTATAATTCTTCTCCACCGTTCTTATGTGTCTTCTTGACATGTTTTTTCTAGAAGTGCTGGGTCTATTAGTACTACTACACTAGTGATTAGATCTCGGTCTGTAGAACCTTACACTTCAGTTCACTCGGAGTCTTTCGTAGTGATGCTTGTTTCGATCACCTCCACTACCTTAAGGTCAACTCGACAAAGTTTAGGACTTTCTACTACGACACTTTCACGACGTGAGTTATACGGTCGTTTAAACCTTTTGAGTCGTCACCGGTGTCCTGACCTTTTCCAGTCAAAAGTAAGTTTAAGGTTTCTTTCCGTTACGTTTTCTTACGAGTTTGATGACGTGTTAACGTGAGTAGAGTGTACGATCATTTCATTACGAGTTTTAAGAGGTTCGGTCCGAAGTCGTTATACACTTGTCACTTGAGGGACTACAAGTTCGACCAAAATCTTTTCCGTCTCCTTGGTCTCTAGTTTATCGGTTATAGACGACCTAGTACCTTTTTCGTTCTCTCAAGGTCTTTTTGTAGATAAAGACGAAAGAACTGATACGGTTTCGAAGACTGACACACCTAGTGTTATTTGACACCTTTTAAGACTTTCTCTACCCTTATGGTCTGGTGGATTGGACGGAGAACTCTTTAGACATACGTCCAGTCCTTCGTTGTCAATCTTGACCTGTACCTTGTTGTCTGACCAAGGTTTATCCTTTTCCTCATGCAGTCCCGACATATAACAGTGGGGGACGAATAAATTGAATATACGTCTCATGTAGTACTCTTTGCGACCTGACCTTCTTCGTGTTCGACCTTAGTTCTAACGGTCCTCTTTATAGTTATTGGAGTCTATACGTCTACTGTGGTGGGAATACCGTCTTTCACTTCTCCTTGATTTTTCGGAGAACTACTTTCACTTTCTCCTCTCACTTTTTCAACTAAATTTCGACTTGTAAGTCTTTTGCTTCTAGTACCGTAGACCAGGGTAGTGAAGGACCCTTTATCTACCCCCTTTGTCACCTTTGTCACAGTCTGAAATAAAAAAACCCGAGGTTTTAGTGACTTCTACCACTGACGTCGGTACTTTAATTTTCTGCGAATGAGGAACCTTCTTTTCAATACTGGTTGGATCTATCATATAAGTTTTCGTCTCTGTAATGAAACGGCTGATTCCAGGCAGATCAGTTCCGATACCAAAAAGGACACCAGTACTTACCTACACTCTCAACCTGACACTTCTTCCGACTCGTGACTTCTTGACTACGAAAACTTGACACCACAACCTCTTCTGAGAACTCTAAGGGAACCTGACGTTCCTCTAGGCTGGTCAGGTAAGACTTCCTCTAGTTGGGACCCTAAAGAAACCTTCCTTACTACGATTTCGACTTCAAGGTCATGAAACCGGTGGAGTACGCTTCTCGACTGAGTAACCTTTTCTGAGACTACGACCCTCCCTAACCCCCGTCCTCCTCTTCCCCTACTGGCTCCTACTCTACCGACCTATAGTGCCTGAGTTACCTGCACTCAGACTCACTTGAGACCCTCTACCACTACCTGTCCCTCCGGTCCGCACGACGCTAAGTACCCCAGTGTTTCTCAGCCTGTGCTGACTCGCTGACTTGACTTGACTTGACTTCTATAGGGAGAAGAACGAGGTCCGGGCATTGAATACCCAAAGATAATTGAATAGTCCGTGGACCCAGAATGAAGTCCTGGTAGAGTGGATTTCAGTGGGTGAGAAAGGAGAATTTATTCTATAGAGTCACCTGATTCCTGATAGTAGGGTACAAAGTGTGTATAGACACTAAAGTACGTAAACCATAAAAAATTGAAAATTCCCTTCCATACTGGGTCGATACCGAAAGACTCCGGAACTGTGTCATTTTTTTTTGGACACCGACCTGAAATTAACTTATAATAATAATCGTAGTAGTTGGTATTCCATAATAAGTTAGTTACCAATGTCATGTATTTCTATTTACGTCTGTTTGTATGTACATTCACGTGTATGTGTATGTGCATGTATGTATACTTGTATACTTATCCATTACATAGACAAATTGTTTGGGGGGAAGTCAAGTCAGCGAGTCATCACAGGCTGAGAAACGTCGGGGTACTTGACGTCGTGCGGTCCGAAGGGACAGGTAGTGGTTGAGGGCCTCAAGTGAGTCTGAGTGCAGGTAGTTCAGTCACTACGGTAGATCGGTAGAGTAGGAGACAGCAAGGGAAGAGGAGGACGGGGGTTAGGGAGGGTCGTAGTCTCAGAAAAGGTTACTCAGTTGAGAAGTGTACTTCACCGGTTTTCACCGGTACTCCGACCTCAAAGTCGAAATCGTAGTAAGGAAGGTTTCTTTAGGGTCCCGACTTGAGGAAGTCTTACCTGACCAACCTAGAGGAACGTCAGGTTCCCTGAGAACTCTCAGAAGAGGTTGTGGTGTCAAGTTTTCGTAGTTAAGAAGCCACGAGTCGGAAGAAGTGTCAGGTTGAGAGTGTAGGTATGTACTGGTGTCCTTTTTGGTATCGGAACTGATCTACCTGGAATCAGCCGTTTCATTACAGAGACGAAAACTTGTGCGCTAGATGTGGGGTGATTTAGGGTACGAGATATACGGGTATTACGGGACAGTTTGGGGGTTGTTCCGTTTTTATATGTTTATGCATCTTGAACCGGTAGATGCGTTATGTTTCTGTCGAATTATGTGTTCTAACAACGACAACAAGTCAGTGAGTCAGCACAGGTTGAGAAACGTTGGGGCACCTGTCATCGTATGGTCCGAAGGGACAGGAAATGATAGAGGACCTTAAACAAGTTTGAGTACAGGTGACTCTTATCTGTCTGGTTCTTTTATTTGGGGTTAGCATGGTTATTTGATGAATCTATAAGCGGTAAATATATCTGTCTGTAGAGGATCTAGGGATCTGTTGGTAAAATCAGTTTTAAGATTGTGATTTAGATTGTATTTAGTGTATTTTGTTGATATATGTACAATAGAGTCATATAATGTTGTACATTTACATCGAATTTCGGACTTTCGCTCCGTGACTTTAGCGGATCTAGTGATTGAGATATCTGTATGTCCAAAACAGGGTCAGATAATCAAAATTATTTTAATGTGTTGCGTCCGTAGTTCGTGTGATTGTAATCATCGAGTATTGTCGAACGAATTGGTGTGGATGTCCTTCGTCGTCACTATTTTTAATTCGATCTTTGTTTTCAAGTTGATTCAATATGATTGTCCCAACCATTTAGAGTATGGTCGGTGACACCAGTATTACTAATTGGGTTTAATTGTCTTTATACCACATTTCGTATAATTTCTCATTATATTTTATTTCAAAATTAATTCGGTATTTTTCGACATTGATTTTATTTTTCTCTGATGCTTTCACTGAAATAATAAAGGACTAATGTGTTGTCGATTCTGGGTTTAACCCTAGTCTATGGGGTGATACGAATCAGGATTTGGGTTTATTAATGTCCTTGTTTTAATGTGCGGTCTCATCATGATGATCGTTGTCGAGTTTTGAGTTTACTGAACCACCGCGAAGAGTGAGGAGACTTTCTCAGACAAGATATTGACTATTTCGGACTATTTGGAGTGGTTGGGAACGATTACGTCTGATATATGGTGATAGAAATCGTTTGGGATTTTTCCCCGTTTTCATTCGTATTAACAATATTTATTTTTGTAATCCGGTTCCACATTGAATGCCTTAACCTTTTTTACTCGATGAAAAAAATGAAATTCTCAAATGCAAGTGGTTTGCTTGTAAAAAATACTTTCGTTTTTTGGTTTCCTCCTAAATCATCATTTACTTCTTATCTCATGAATTTGACTTATTCCAGCACTTCGTACGTGTGTAGTTGGTAGTGGGAGGAGTTCATGACATTATTGAAGGATATTAGATTGTCGTTTATGATTAGTGTACTCTCCTCTGTTCTGCATTGTTTCTCTCGTATGACCTTTCACACGAACCTATTTAGCTTCGTACCAAATTTACTACGTGGGTCAAATGTGCATCCGGTAAAATACTAAATACTTATGAGACTTAATTTAGATCGGGTTATGGGAAGAGATAAGATGATCATATTCGTTTGATTTTATAAGTAAGTTGTAAGTTTCACATCCTCTATCTTTGAATTATAGAAGACCGTGATATCTCTTTTATCCCTCACTACTTTCTTCGGATTTTTCATTGTTTTTTTTTTTCAAATGGGGAACATGGAAAGTGTATTACTAAATTGATAGTTCGTAATTGTTTCTCTTCAATTTATAGGGTTTTGGTCTACTCGATGAATACTTGTCAAATAACTTTGTTTGAGTAGATACATCGTTTCATCACTCTTCTAAGATTGTTCGTACCACTGTCGATCAACAGGTCCTTTTATTAAAATCAAGTTGAAATTTTTAATGATTTTTAGAAAATATTCAAAATTACATAAAAATTTACAATCAGATTTTTTCCATATCGAAAAATCTTTACCCATGTCTGAATAGATCTCTCATTTTTATTCGTTGTGGTATCAACGACAAGTTTTTGTCGACCGTTAATTCTTTCATGATTTCGAGTTTTTATTAAAATACAGTTATTAGTCATTGTTCGTTTAGTTGAGGATCTAAATATAACCTGATTAGATAAGTGATTATCTCCGTTGTTACAATTATACTCATTGTTCTTCATAAAAAGGAACATATTCAAATGTAGTCATTTTTATATGACTATTAATTATCATTTATTTATAATTATTTTGTTGTAATTTGATGAATAGTTTGTGTGACAATTAGGTTATGTCCGTCCGTGGGTTCCATTCTAAAATTTTTTCATTTTCCTTGAACCGTTTGTGTTTGGGACTGACAACTGGTTTGTAGTGGAGATCGTATTGGTCATAATCTCCGTGACGGACGGGTCACTGTTGGTAATTGTAGGACTAGTCCGGTTCCATCGTATTAGTAAACAAGAGATTTATTCCTGAACATACTTACCGGTGTACTCCCAAAATGACAGAGAATCAAAGTTAGTGACTTTGACTGGAAGGACACTTCTTTGTCCTTATTGTTTTGTTCTACTCTTCCAGAATACCTCGAAATAGTTGTTGTTGTTTTTATTGGTTTGGTGGCTCTCTATTGTTTTTAAATATGGCCACCTGTTAAAACCAACCCCACTGGAACGTCTTGTTTTTTCGGAGATTCCTAACTTTCAGATCTGAATGGTCAGTTTTGTATAATACTGAATGACTACGTTTTTAAATTCGAATCCCTATTGTCATGTTAGGATAAGGTCTCAAGTATAGCTGGAACTACAAATGTCGGTCCGAACTATATTGATCATATTCATTATGTTCCCAAATGTTGGAACTACAACCTAGTCCTGTGGGGTTACCACATTGGTGGTAATTTCCAAGTAAACAAGTTGTTGATTTTAGGATGTACTAGACTCAAGTCAAGTCAGGGAGTCAGCACAGGTTGAGAAACGCTGGGGTACCTGACATCGTGCGGTCTGAAGGGACAGGCAGTGGTTGAGGGCCTCAAACGAGTTTGAGTACAGGTGACTCAGTCACTACGGTAGGTTGGTAGAGTAGAAGACAGTAGAGACTCAAGTCTGACTTCATTAGGTCAACCAAAAATAATATATGAAGAAAGTCATACCTCTTCTTCCGTTACCGTTGGGTGAGGTCATGAGAACGGACCTTTTAGGGTGTCTGCCTCTTCGGACCATCCGACGTCAGGTACCCCAGCGATTCTCAGCCCGTACTGACTCGCTGAAATACTTTCTTGTTCTCTTTATTCCAGATGAAATTTTTGATACAATTTTGATCAATTACTGTGTCAGAGTTGAATTGTCTATGTTTTGTAGATGGGTTCTGGTCCCAAACAATTCCACCGTCTTGGGTCTTTAACGTATTTTGAATTTGGAAATATCGGTCTCTAAGTTTAGAAGAGGGATTGTTTGACAATATTAATTATAGAATTATGAACAATAGGAGAAGAAAGTCAGTATCGTAAGGATTGTAATTAACTTACTTTTTAAAATCCAATATACGTTGACTTTTCCCAGTTGATAGTGTCCTGGTATACCAGATAATGTTGGGTGACGACTTGTCAGTAAAATAAGTAATTCCTTGGTGATACTGGTCGACTTGGGAGGTAAAGGTATAAGTAGTAAACATGGTTAGCATCGGGATTGAGATTGGGATTAGTACACTTAGGGGGATCGATATGGGATGGGGGAGTAATTATATTCAGATCCTCACGTCAAGAGGGCCCAAAGGAATGGGATGACGAGAGGTGGGTCCACGGGAAAGGGTTATTTTAGAGAACGAAACACTCGTGCACAGAGGAACCTGTTAAGTAAAGGCTCACAATCTGTTCTCGGGTCAAAACCCGGGACCTTCCCCAGGGAGAAGGACGTTGTTTACCGCTGAGACCACCCCTGAGAAGAAACGACTCTGACTGTAGGACGGTGAGCCCCATGAGTCCCCGGTCGAACGGACGGTTACCTGGTCTGGGTCACCGGTGTTGACCTTGGGAAAACAGGGACCAGAGGAGGACTACGCCTGTTGACCGATCTCACGGGGCTGACCATTCCTTGTTCTCTGAAACAACTGGAGAGAGGGGAAGGGAGAGAGAAAGGAGAGCAATTGGGAAGGATAGGAAGGTAAAATCAGGGAGTCAGGACCTGCGTCCTTAGACCAGTTTCCCGGGAGTCGGACTCGACTCCTAACCTCTGACTAGTGGAGGAGAACCGTCTCTTGAGCTTAAGACCAAGACCAGACCAGACTAAAGACCATCCTGGCTCAAGGCCAGGAGGGCAGAGACCTCCGAGTCCCTTTTCAGGGTATTGTGGACCCATAGACATCCACCGTCCTCTGTAGACATTCCGGTAGGGAAAGTGAGGGGGAGCGGGGACGGAGGAGGGGGAAGAAGAAAGTTGGACCGAAGGAAAGGAGGGAACTTTAGAAACTACAATCATGAACCTAGACTTCAAGACACAGAGATATCCTCCAAAAGACTCTCTGACATAAGAACATAAATTCCCGAAGGGACCACCATGTCTCCGATTTCGCAGACGGACGTTATACCCTCTGGACCCAAGTTAGGGACCCAGTCCTTCTAGGGGATCTCTTCCTTTACCGTTGAGTGAGGTCATAAGAGCGGACCTCTTAGGGTACCTACCTCCTCGAACCACCCGATGTCAGGCGCCCAGCGTTTCTCAGCCTGTGTTGACTCGCTGAAGTGAAAGTGAAGTGAAAGTCCTGATAATAAATATCAATATAGTTCGGATCGACATTTGAGGTGGAATACTCGACCTACCCGAAGGTTGAGTTTTATGAATGATTAACACGACGGACTACTCGTCGTCGTGTTAAAGTATACTTCGTTGTGATCATTAATAAGAAAATATCCAAGAGAATTATTTATCTAGAAAGTGGGAATTTTGGGAGTAGTGTTCTTGTAAATGTTTATTAGAAGGGTAGTACTGGGGATCAATATACTAAATAAAGGTGAGATCGTCTTTGATTGACTCGAAAAAAAACTGAATTGTCTTTTGAGACTTGAACATAGTCCAAAGTTGTGTCTTATACGTCGTCCATGCAAACAACATAAAAAGAATTCGTCTGTAATAGTCTTATTTGTAAAAATGTTATTAGGACAACGATCCTCGTGAGGGATCGGGATATATGGTCTAGATATGTGTTGGTTGAAGTAATAGTCTTGTGATAGTGATTGTTAGAAAAGGATACTTAAACCTTTTTTTTAAAGTATGATGATTGCGAACAACAACAACAAGTCAACGATTCAACACAGGTTAAGAAACGTTTGGGTACTTGACGTCGTGTTGTCCGAAGGGACAGGAAGTTATAGAGGGTCTTATCGAGATTGAGTACAGGTAACTCAAGCACTACGGTACATTACGATCAGGTTTAGTATACTGTGCAGAGTAATGGGTAATATTATAGTCCGAAGATGTCATGGTTGGTAGGGAGGTATTTGTATTCTTCATACAGACTATTTTCAGTGAAACTATCTCTCATTTACCTCCAAATTTAAGAGAATTGAAATCTTAGTATCCTTAACTTGGATGGGAATTCTTGAGTTTTAAGAAAGACGATGGTATATTATGGTATAAGATATCCTTTCAGTCGATTTACTCGGTAATCCGGGTAGGGATTTTACAACCACATGTGGGAAGGACATGATTATTTAGGGTAGTGTAATAGTAGTAGGATTATTGGTAATAGAATCCTTGGTATTGTTGGTCTAGGGTGACTGATAATTAGACTTAACGAAAACTTTATATGATCGGTAAGTCAAGTCAAGCCAAGTCAACGAGTCAGCACAGACTGAAACGCTGGGGTACCTAACGTCGTTCGGTCCGAAGGGACAGGTAGTGGTTGAGGACCTGGAATAAGTTTGAGTACACGTAACTCAGTCACTACGGTAGGTTGGTAGAGTAGGAGACAGTAGGGGAAGGGGAGGACGGAAGTTAGAAAGAGTCTATCGACCATTCTTCAACGACATATTGTGTCCCTCGGATCGGACCGTGAGACACCTTTTTGTTGGTTTTTTCACAACTCTCTCTGTACTCTTAAAGTTTTGGGTCTTCAGTGCCTTTTTGTCATCTGTATGACTAATATATTTTTAATTTTAAAAGACTTACTATTTCACTGTTTGATTCTTCTTTTCTTACGGTCCAGATACTGTATCATTCGATCGGGTGAGGTCATGGGAACGGACCTACATCCTCGGACCGCCCGACGGCAGATACCCCAGTGTGTCTCAGCTTGTGTTGACTTCGCTGAATCGTCGTAATCGACGTTCGGTTGGAGGACTTATACATCCATCGTAAATGTCTGGTTCTTTTCCTTTTCATGTTGGTTATTGTTTTACCCGTTTCATAAAAATAGTTTGTCAAGTGTATTTTTAGTCATTTATATGAATAACAAGTAAACATAAAGATAAATTTAAGAATCGGGTAGAAAAAATCAGACCAATAATAAGAGAATAACTCGATGTCGTTAAGAATATATAAAATCTCTAAAACACTACGCTTTCAGCGAGTCAACACAGGATGAGAGACGTACCTTAAGAGGTCCGGTCTTATGACCTCACCCATCGGAGGAAGGGTTGGGTCCCTAGTTTGGGTCCAGAGGGTATAACGTCCGTCCAAGAAATGGTCAAGTCGGTGTTCCCTAATTGGGAATAGTCTATACAAAACGTTTATAAAAAGGAGTAAGGTGTTCGACGGAAAAGTGATAAAACTAATAAAGGAAACACACGTCTTCGAAAAATCAAACTACATATAAAGGTAAACAGAGAAAAACGAAAACAACGGACACAAAAAGGACAGTATGGGTACTATAGTGACGGTTCTTGTTACAGTACTTCGAAGGAGGAGGAAAAAAAGATCGTCAAAATGTCAAAGTCTGGAATTCAAACAGAAATCAGACAAAATTCAACTAAAAAATATTCTATTTCAGGGTTAAAGTAATGAAACGTACAACTGTAGGTTAAAAGAGTTGTAAAATTTTATCTGAGAGAGAGGGGGTGACACCTAAGAACCGTGAGAATAATTTATAGTCAACCGTATATACGTACCTAAATAAAGACCTCAGACTTAGACGGACGGTTATGTCCTCTGTGTTCAAACTAGGGAACCACCCCTTCTAGGGGACCTCCTTCCTTTACCGTTGGGTGAGGTCATAAGAACGGACCCTTTAGGGTACCTGTCTTCTCGGACTGTCCGATATCAGGTACCTCAACGTTTCTCAATCTGTACTGAATCATTGATTTGTTGTTGTTAAGACAAGGTATCCGGACATAAACACAGGAATACGGTCACTGTATGACAAAATCAATGACATCAAAAAACCATTATATAAAACTTTAGTCTTACATACTACAGAGGTCGAAACAAGAAGAAAGAGTTCTGACTATACAGATACACACCGGAAAACACCAAGGTAGACTTAAATCTCAACAAATAATAAAGATATTTTTTTATGGTAACATTTTAAAACTATTTCTAACGTGACAGTTGTAGTTTTTAGAAACCTCTTAACTTTTAGTTTCGGTGTCATTCTGTAGTAGAATATGTACAATCCTACCATACCTCTTTACCTCATAAAAGACGGGATAGTTAAGTGTTGCTACAGTGTCGCTCCTTGATTCCTAAACTCATTAATTTAACGTCCTACGACCGGGGTCTATCGACTCAACGTATACTTTCCTCACTATAGTTATTCGGGTCTGAATCTTTTACTAAAGTTATACTTTTACTAAAGTCATTCGGGTATGTATCTTAAAGTCATTCTTTTACTAGAGTGATTCGGGTATGTATCTTTTCACGATTTAAAGAACTCTATTAGACCAAAAGGAATTAATTGTTATTAGAAAACTACAAATCTGATGGACGGGGAACGACGTTTGAAGATATATTCGTCTGAGGAGGGGGACTGAAGAACCTTGTCGACAGAGTCCCAATGATCTCTACGACAGAGGGCTCGGACTTCAGGATTTTTTAAGGGTGGTTTATTTTGTTTTGAGAGTGGAAGATCCAACACTGATGAAAAAATTCAACTGATGAAAAACCGATAATAGGTTTTTGGTTTTCTATCACAACTGCTCCTACACCTTTTTTACCTTAACTTAACTTTTCATTCATATTTATATCTGATCTCAAGTTTCTGAAGTGTAATTTTATACGTTTTATAAAATTTATATAAACCTTATTTATTTTATATAAAACTTCAGTTAAAGTGAAATAGAAAAATTTACAAATTGATGATTTTTTAATTTTTAATATATGTACCAAACACAATATAAAGACGACCTTGTATGATAAATTATGGTTCTCACAAAAATGACTTCAGTCCAAACCGTGTCATTCAGACGGTTACAAACTTAGGGGTTTTGAACGATTCTTGTATGGTTATACAAGCTAAAAAAGTAGTTACTGGAGTGTCACCATACCGGTGGCACAACCCGAGTCGCCTGGTCTTCTGCTCTGTGGTATATTTAGAGCACCAAATGCTTCTGCACCGTGGGTAGAGGGATCGACTATAAGGTTATCATAGACACATCAGGCCCCCTTTTTACCCAGTGATTATCTCAGTCGACTTTTTCCTAAGTTTGTGTTAGTACTCACTATTCTTCCTATTTGGGGTTAAGGATATTAATAAAATGTATCAGAAAAAAGATTATTGTAATTAAATACTTATGAACACCTATAACAATATTTTACAATATAAAGTACCGTAAATTTTTTTATTTTCTAATTACTTTAAAATTTTATTAAAAGTGTTATCGATCTTTTATAGACAACCGGAATATACGATAATTAAATATGATTTAAGAGTGACGATGGGGTTTTTATGAACAAAGAATGTTAAAAAGATCGTTTGACAGATACCAATTCGGAAGAATTTGAATTAGTTTGACTTCACTTCACTTCACTTCAGCGAGTCAGCACAGGCTAAGAAACGCTGGGGCACCTGACGTCGGGTCCCCGAGGAGACAGGTACCCTAAAAGGTCCGTTCTTATGACCTCACCCAACGGTAAAGAAAGAGGTCCCCTAGAAGGGTTGGGCCCTTAGTTTGGGTCCAGAGGGAGTAACGCCCGTCCACGTCCGTCTGCGAAATTGGAGACTCGGTGGTCCCGACGTTATAAACAAATTACATAATTTTCTGTGTGTGACTGCAATTAAGGACTGGTGGATGATCTTGATATAAGAGTCTCGAACGTTCACTTGAGACTATGTTGAAGAGTTAAGAGTAAAGTCCCAGTAATACACTATATTGGGGTCCTTGTATAAACGTATTTCATGTTACTCCAACAAGGTTCATCCATTACGTCCCCGGGAGAAAAATACCCTATTAATACCTGGTAGTTACACTACAACTATTAGTATGGAGAAATTCGAGACAAGGGAACAAAAAAATTACTACGATGTGAAAGATCAAAAGAAGACAAAAGGTGTATGAACCAAGAGGTAAAAAAGAGTGACTGAAGAAACGAGAAAGTGGAGACTTTACACCCAAAAATCTAAATTAAAAACCGATAAAAAACATGTTGTCGTCTATATGGTTACCGTTGGGTGAGGTCATAAGAACGGACCTCTGAGGACACCTGTCTCCTCGGATTACCCGACGGCAGATACCCCAGCGTGTCTCAGTCTGTACTGACTTCGTTGAATCATCGTCGTCGTCGTCTATATAGTTAACCTGATCCTCAGTCTGTTTGACTCAAGATAAGATGGTGAGACAAAAATATACTAAAACCAACCGGTTAGTCGGAGAAACTTGTATTTAGAATGATATACGTTTATTCCCTATTATTATGGAAGGGAACGATGAAGAGTCCTGAAAATGAACCTAGGTAAATAGGTTGTCAATAATTAGTAGATCGTAAGGTGACACACTTATCTCCTATAAAACAGATTAAATGTCATACTGAGTTTTTACTGTTCCATGGTTAAATACTGATTCTTTTATTTTAATCTAAACATGGAGAGTGATAAAACATTTAAGTGTCTCTTTAATTTATATTTTTAAGTTTGTTCATCCATTTTCCTGAACCTCCTTTAAATCTTCTACTATAAGTACTAGAACCGTATCTTTTCCAGAAACGTCGAAAATTTGTCCATATTTTTATTTCTCGGTATTTATTCATTGTTATTTAAATTGTAGTTTTATTAAGATTCATTGTCTTTGTTACATTTGTTTCAATTGTTTCTTAGTAATACTTACCTGTTAAGTATTGTTCCATCTTATATTTATGAGTTCGTATCCTTTGTTAAGAGTTAAAGACATCGTTAGTTCTTTTACAATCGATTTTATCACTCAATGGCAGAAAGAAGGTTGTCTATCTGTTTTAAAATTTCTCTTTTTACACCCCCTTCTTCAGACGTTTTATCATGATATTTAAAAGATACGCATACCCATATCCATACATATGTTTACTTTTCTTTTTCCAGATCTTCCCATGTATGGTTTGACTCTTGTCACCAATAGAGTTTTTCCTTCTAGACAAAATCCTACCACCACTTTTACTAGTTTATCTCTATTTTTGGAATAGAAGTTAAAGTCTTATAGAGACTATACACTTATAAATCTTCTTTATAAAATTACATATAAACTTTCATGAGATTTTGTCACATTTTTAAATTTTTTAGTTCATATGTAGTTCTACCAGTATATGTACATGTAAACGTTTATTTACTGAAATAATATCTTTGAGAAGTGTGTCCGTATGAAGTAAAATGTATTCCTATATAAAGGTTTTGTATTACAAATCCTTTTAATTTTAAACTTAGTATAACATCAACGTAAATTTCCTGATTAATAAATTTCTTTGCAGTTCCACCTGAAGGGACCGTAAGGTTACCAATTCTGATACGAGGGTTACGTCCCCCGTACCAAACCTAGGGACCAGTCCCTTGATTCTAGGACGTACGGTGGGGTGTCGTACCGGTTTTTTTTTTTTACGTTACAGTTCCATTTAAGAATACAATCCACTTCAGGAGATATTACTGGTGAAAGTAAATCAAATATATTTTTAGTTTGTTTGGAATTTTCAAACTTGAAGTCCCCTTCTAGTTCTACTGTTTTATCCTGGTACTCCACGAGTGGGGAGGGTTGTTTATGTAAATTCTTTTGGAGGTACACCGTGTTAAGAGTCTCTTTTGATTGACCTTTGACCGTCTTCCAGAGGCTATGTTGATTTCGTCGTTCTTTCTGGAAGTACATTGGACCCTTCTGTCTATTTTTCCCGTGGTTCAGTCCATCCTGAACACGGAGACTCTCCCTAGACATTCCTTCTCTTACAACGCACCCGTCTGGGAATGGGACCCCTCCCTCGTCTGTCTGAGTGTTAGTCCCGTAGGGACAGGACCCAGGACGTGTTCCTCTGTTCGGGGGAACGGACGACCGTTTAGGTGACTCTGCCTCTTTTCCCGACCTCCTTGGATCTGAGAAGGACACTCCCCACGTGTACTCAACCAACTGACCCACCTCGACCGTCGAGACGGAACGTGACCGTCGGCGACGGAACGACGTGAAGGGTTTGGCTTCCCCACTCGTGGGACAGGGGTGAGTGACGTATGGTTTTGGACCGTAGTCTATTCCCGTTTCTAAAGCAGATTGATGTGTCTTAGTATGGTCCCACGGACCCACACTACGTCCGTCTCGACACTTCTGGTGACAATCACACATGTGTGATCCGTCACGGTGTTCTTACACACTTCGTCGATTCACGATTTGGAACCCATGTGTCCGGCACCAGTTCTTATACGGTGTCGAACAAAGGGTCACTGACGTGAGCCCGAGGCAGGTGGGGTGACGTCGAGTCGCGGTCTACACCCCGTCTGTCCAGGTCCCTCTTCACACGGTCTCTCCGTCGGGTCCAGTGTTCCATCGTCGTCTCGGTGGAGTTAAGGACGTCGGTGTTACAGGTGCAGGGGCCGGGGTCAGATGAGGTGTGGTGTCGGGACATGACATAGACCCTGTTTGTGTTACCTGTTTCCCTATACTGAAACTCGACGAAGACTCTCCTTGACACTATGAATGGGTTCACTACGTGTTCACGTGACACTGGAGTCCTCGTGTGAACGGAGGCGTTAGTGGAGGAAATCCTTCCCCGTTTGTGAGTTTCCATTACCTCGGAAAAGGTTGGGTTGGGAGTCGTGAAGATGAGGTTTTTGACCCCTCGTCTGTCTTGGGTTGATCCGTTACTACTGGTGTTTCTTTCTCCTTGGGATCGGATGTACCTCGTGTCGGAGATCTGTGATGCTTTGGTTAGTGTGGAGAAGTGAATAGTTCCCCAGTTCACTGGTTCGACGTTCAAGTTTTTCCTTCAATATTTTTACGATTTCTTTACTACGATATGTTTCTTTTAGGATTTCTACGATGGTCTTTTCATAATCTCGAGTTACTTAAACCATTTCAACGTCATATGTTTTAATTGTGTGTCTTTATAGAACGCCTTTAAGGATGTGTGATTGTTACTCTCTAGTCTTTCTCTTTAATTACTTTGTTAAGGTAATGGTAGTGTAGTTTTTATTATTGGATGGCTTCCTCTGTTTTCTGGACATGAGACTTTTAATAATTATAATCTGTGAATACTTTCTTTATCTTCTGCTGTGTTTATCTACCTTTCTATATACTACAAAAACCTAGTCTTCCTAGTTATAACAGTTTTACTGATATGATGATGGGTTCCGTTAGATGTCTAAGTCACGTTAGGGATAGTTTAATGGTTACCTCAAAAAGTGTCTTGATCTTTTTTTGACAAAATTCAAACATACCTTTGTGTTTTCTGGGGTTTATCGGTTTCGTTAGGACTCTTTCTTTTTACCTCCATCTCCTTAGTCCGAGGGACTGAAATCTGATATGATGTTTAGTCATACCATGACCGTGTTTTGCGACTACGACCCTTTCTGACTTCCGTTATGTTCTTCCCCTGTTGTCTCCTACGTTACCAATCTATCATAGTGACTGAGTCACCTGTACTTTATACTCGTTTGAGGCCCTTTATCACCTCCTGTCTCCTCGGACCGTACGATGTCAGATACTCCAGTGTTTCGAAGTCTGTACTGAATCGCTGCCTTGTTGTTGACCGTGTTTTTATTTGTACATGTAGTTACCTTTTTCTGTCTTTTGGGTCTTTATTTGGGGATGGGAATACCAGTTAATTAGACACTGTTTCCTCCGTTCTTATATGTTATTTCTTTTGTGTTAGAGAAGTTATTCAACACGACCCTTTTGGTCTGTCGATGTACATTTTCTTACTTTAATCTTTCAAGAGATTGTGGTATGTGTTTTTATTTAAGTTTTACCTAGAAGGACTGGGTCCCTAACTTGGACCCAGAGGACGTTATGTCAGTTCTAAGAAATACCAGACCCGACGAATCCTTCGGGTATTAAATACACTAATATACGATTTCTCTCTACAATCTTAATGTCTTTGAGGGACGTAACTAAAGACGAATGAGTAGATTCTGTCGTCCCTACTCGACGAAGAAATAAGACATCATTTGTACCCTGACAAAAGTAAAGAACTGAGAAGACATTTAGAGACAGTCAAAAACCTAGTATCCTTTGATACAAGTCCGGAGACTCTAACCCGGGTGGGGTTGGGTTCCTCGTCCGAACCACCCGACGTCTCCCGTACTACCTCCACAAGTGAAGGAAAAGGACACGGGATTAGTGAGTCTGTACCGAAGCCGAATTCGAAGCTCGGAAATAAGATGTGGTGTTTGTTAGGGGGTATTTAATTTTGTGTAGTTAGAGAAACACCGGTCACAGAGAACTCAGACCCGGTCAGAAGGGGTCCTCCATCTCCCTAAAGGTGTGAAGATCTCCATAGGACTCCAAAGATAGTCTTTCCAGACGAGTCGTAGAACGTAAGACCGTCAGATCGGAGTCAAGTCGACTAGTCAGCACAGGCTGAGAAACGCTGGGGTACCTGACGTCGTGCGGTCCGAAGGGACAGGAAGTGGTTGAGTACCTCGAACGAGTTTGAGTACGGGTAACTCAGCCACTACGGTAGGTTGATGGAGTAGAAGACAGTATGGGAAGAGGAGGTCGGAAGTTAGAAAGGGTCGTAGTCAGAAAAAGGTTACTCAGTCGAGAAGTGTAGTCCACCGGTTTCATAACCTCGAAGTCGAAGTCGTAGTCAGGAAGGTTACTTATAAATTCTAACTAAAGGAAATCCTAACTGACCAAACTAGAGGAACGTCAGGTTCCCTGAGAGTTCTCAGAAGAGGTTGTGGTGTCAAGTTGTCGTAGTTAAGAAGCCGTGAGTCGAAAGAAATGTCAGGTTGTGTGTGTAGGTATGTACTGATGACCTTTTTGGTATCGAAACTTGATCTACCTGGAAACAACCGTTTCATTACAGAGACGAAAACTTATACGATAGATCCAACCAGTACTGAAGGGAAGGTTCCTCGTTCGCAGTAAATTAAAGTACCGATGTCAGTGGTAGACGTCACTAAAACCTCGGGTTTTTACTCTCTCGTCTACCACTGACATACGTCCAGTTCTTCGTAGTCAATCTTGACCTGTAACTTGTTGTCTGACCAAGGTTTAGTCCTTTCCTCATGAAGTTCCGACATATGACAGTGGGACGAATAAATTGAATATACGTCTTATATAGTACGCTTTACGACCCGACCTACTTCGTGTTCTACCTTAGTTCTAACGGTCCTCTTTATAGTTATTGGAGTCTATACGTCTACCGTGGTGTGAATACCGTCTTTCACTCCTTCTTGATTTTTCGGAGAACTACTTTCACTTTTCTACTCTCACTTTTTCAATCGAATTTTGAGTTGTAAGTCTTTTGCTTCTAGTACCGGAGACCAAGGTAGTGAAGTACCGTTTATCTACCCCTTTGTCACCGACTGAAATAAAAAACCCCGAGGTTTTAGTGACGTCTACCACCAGACCATAAGGGTAGAGAAAGTCTTAAAAGGTGTCAAATAACACTAGGTGTGTCAGTTTCCGAAACCGTATCAGTTATTTCGTCTTTATCTACAAAAAGACCTTGAGAGAACGAAAAAGTTACTAGGTCACCTACAACCATTAAACTGGAGACCAAGGAACCGGAAAAGATTTTGGTCGAACTTGTAGACCTTCAAGTACCAAGTGTATGAAAACCTCGGAGTGAACCTCTTAAAATTCGTAATGAAACGACCGTACACGACGACGACGACGACGACGACGACGACGACGACGACGATGATTCAGCGAAGTCAGCACAGACTGAGACACGCTGGGGTATCTGCTGTCGGATGGTCCGAGGGGGTAGGAACCCTAAGAGGTCCGTTCTTGTGACCTCACCCAACGGTAAAGGAAGAGGTCACGTACTTTCACTTTTCACTTTCACTTTAGTAAGTCAGCACAGACTGAGAAGTATTGGGGTACCTGACGATCACACACTCTATTCACGTTAACACACCATCAAACTTGTAAGAAACCGTAAAGGAAAGAAACCCTAACCTTACTTTTGACTGGAAAAGGTCAGGACACCGGTCACGACTCAAAAGGTTTAAACGACCGTATAACTCACCTCGTGAAAATGTCGTAGTAGAAAATCCTAAACTTTATCGAGTTGACCTTAAGGTAGTGGAGATGATCGAAACAAACACCACTACGAAGGATTCCGGGTAAACTGAAGTGTAAGGTCCTACAGACCGAAATCCACTCACTAGTGTGGTAGTACCAATAGACCCAGTACTTCTAGAAAAAAGATATCAAGAAGACACATGAAGATGGTCGAGAAGAATTATAGAAGACGGAGACAATCCAGATATGGTAAGGACAGGAAATGACACTGGTAGAAACGTACTTTACAAGGGAACCATAGTGATTAAAAGAACTTCTCTATTTTTTGATTTTTATCTTGGTGGTATACTAGTTCGTAGGGAAATGTCTAGTGTCGGAACAGGACTTCTTCCTCGAACTTATTGGGTTTCTTCGATACTCGGTACATCACGTCCCGGTGGGTTATGTCTACCCAGTGTCACCTCTCAAGACTATTTTGCACCAGGTGATCTCCTGTCTTACTGTTTGGTGAGGTAGGTCATAAGAACGGACCTCTTTGGGTACCTGTCAAACTTTTCCGTTTTTCTATGTTGTAACCTTCCACTCGGACAGTCCAAGTCTCCACAGGTTATATGATGACCCCTTCTCGGATCCCGTTAATGATTATCGAGGTCTTTCTTACTTCGTCGTCCGGTTTCGTCCTTGTTGTGAGTCGACACCTACACACACTACCACTTTCATTTCAGCATACAACATTTTTTGTTATAACGTATCCTTAGACCTTATAATCCAGGTGTACCACTTCTTCCTCTACCCTTCTCACTTGTAGTCGTAGAATCCTTAGTCATTTGATTTTACCTACCCTTACTCACTTGAATTAAGTCCACTGGTAATACAGATGATGACGCCCGTTCTTAGGGAATCTTTTTTACCTCGTCTTATCATTCCTCTCTATTCCACCGGAATTTGCTTGTGACGTTCTTTCGTCTTCTTTTGTTGTCTTACCCTTTCTGAATCTCTCGAGAAGTTCTTTTGACCTCTATATTTCCCTTGTAAAGTACGTTCCTGTCGTGTTATTTACTGTCTTTACCGTTCCTGGATTGTCGTTGTCTTCCATAATTCTTCTCCACCGTTCTTATGTGTCTTCTTGATATGTTTTTTTACAGAATTACTGGGTCTATTGGTACTACCACACCAGTGAGTGAGTGGATCTCGGTCTGTAGGACCTTACACTTCAGATCACCCGGAATCCTTCGTCACGGTACTTGTTTCGATCCCCTCCACTACCTTAAGGTCGATTAGGATTTTCTACTACGACAATTTCTCGAAGTAAGTGATACAGTCGTAAAAATCTTTTGAGTCGTCACCGGTTTCCCGACCTTTTCGAGTCAAAAGTAAAGTTAAGGTTTCTTCCTGTCATCGTTTCTTACAAGTTTGATGACGTGTTAATCACGAGTAAAGTGTACGATCATTCTAATACGAGTTTTAGGAAGTTCGATCCGAAGTCGTCATGTGCTTGACTCTTGAAGATCTACATGTTCGACCCAAAGCTTCTCCGTCTCCTTGGTCTCTAGTTTGACGGTTTTAAGTGACCTAGTATTTCTTTCGTTCCCTAAAGGTCTTTTTGTAGATGAAGTAACTAATGTGATTTCGGTAACTGACACATCTATTGTTATTTGACCTTTTAAGAATTTCTCTACCCCTATGGTTTAGTGGAATGAAGAGAGGACTCTTTAGACATACTCCCAGTTCTTCGTTGTCAATCTTGGAATGTACCTTACTGACTAACCAAGTTTTAACCCTTTCCTCATACCATTCCGACTTATAATAGTGGGACAAATAAATTGAATATACACGGTCACCATGTCTTGGACGGACGGTTACGTTCTCTCACATTCTACACTCAAAGTAGGGACCCAGTCCTTCTAGAAGACCTCTTCTCGTACCGTTGGGTGAGGTCGTAAGAACGCACTTAGGGTACCTGTCTCCTTGGACCACCCGATGTCAGGTGTCCCAACGTCTCAATCTGTACTGAGTTCACTGAATCGTGTGTACTAAATCGTACGTGTGTACGTCTCATGTAGTACGTTTTACGGTCCAACCTACTTAGTGTTCGACCTTAGTTCTTACTGTCTTCTTTATAATTGTTGGAGTCGATACGTCTACTATGATGAGATTATCGTCTTTTACGTCTCCTTGATTTCTCGGAGAACTATTCCCACTTTCTCCTCTCACTTTTTCGACCGAATTTTGAGTTGTAAGTCTTTTGATTCTAGTACCGTAGGTCAGGGTAGTGAAGTACCGTTTAACTTCGCCTTTTCACCTTGTCACTGTCTAAAATAAAAGAACCCGAGGTTCTTGTGAGGTCTATCACTGATGTCGGTACTTTAATTTTCTGAACGAGGAACCTTCCTTTCGATACTGTTTGGATCTGTCGCATAATTTTTCGTTTCTGTAGTGAAACGGGAGTTTCCAGGTAGATCAGTTTCGATACCAAAAAGGTCATCAGTTATACCTATACTCTCAACCTGGTATTTCTTTCGACTCGTAGTTTCTTGACTACGAAAATTTAACATAATCTCTTCTCAAAACTCTTAGGTAAGTTGACGTTCCTCTAGTTCGGTCAGTTAGGATTTCCTTTAGTTGGGACTTATAAGTAACCTTCCTGACTTCGACTTCGCGGTTATGAAACCGATGGACTACGTCTCGGTTGGGTAACCTTTTCTGAAACTGCGACCCTTTCTGACTTACGTTTTCCTCTTCACCCACCGTCTCTTACTGTACCAATCTATCGTAGTAGTTGAGTTACCTGTACTTAAACTCGTTTGGGACCCTCCATCACTTCCTGTTCCTTCGGACCGTCCGAACCAGGTACCCCAGTGTTTCTCAACCTGAATCATTGACTTGAATCAATGACTTGTTGTTGTTGTAGTACTAGACCGTTAGGGTGAGGACCCGTATATACGTCTCTTCTGGTATTAAGCTTTTCTATTACGTGGGGTTACAAGTAAAGTCATGATAAATGTTATCAGTTCTGTACTGTCGTTTGATTTACAGGTAGTTGTCTCCTTACCTATTCTACACCATGTATATATGTTACCTTATGGTGAGTCGATATTTTTTCTTGTTTTATTACAGTAAACATCGTTATACCTACCTGGATCTATAATAATATGATTCACTTCATTCAGCCTGTTTCTGTTTATAGTATACATAGTGGTTATATACCTTAGATTAAAAATTTTTACTATGTTTGAATAAGTACTTTGTCTTTATCTGACTATCTAAAACTTTTGTTTGTACCATTAGTGTCCCCTTTACAACACCCCCTCCCTATTTATTCTTTGAACGCCAATGTATGTCTGGTGTGGTACACATTCTATCTATTGGTCGTTCCTAGATGACATATTGTGTTCCTTAAGATGAGTTATAAGACATTATTTGAAATACTCTTTTCTTAGACTTTTTCTTTACTTATATACATATACATAATGACTTAGTGAAACAACGTGTGGACTATGATTGTGTTGTGACATTTAGTTAAGGTTATTTTAAAATAAGGTTATTTTAAAAGGTTATTTTATAAGGTTATTTTAAAATTTTGTTTATTTTTCTTGGGGTTTGTTAGATCGGTTTTTTACTTGTGTTCTGAATTTATCTATAAAAAGGTTTCTGCTGTGTCTCTACCGGTTGTCCGTGTCCTTTTCTCCGATTGGTGACTATTATAATCCCTTTACATTTAGTTTTCTTGTTACTCCAATAGAGGATTGTGTCCAGTCTTACTGATAGTTTTTCAGACGTTTCTTATTTCGACCTCTCCCACACCTCTTTTCCCTTGCGAATATGTGACAACCATCCTTACATTTAACCACGTCGGTGATACCTTTTGCCATACCTTCAAAGAATTTTTCGATTTTTATCTTGACGGTATACTAGGTCGTTAGGGTAAGGACCCTAAATATAGGTCTTTATTGATTTTGAGATTAATTTTTTCTCTGTACATAGGGTTACAAGTATCGTCGTAATAAATGTTATCGGATCTGAACCTTCGAAGGGTTCAGGGGTAGTTATCTACTGACTAAATTCTACATAACATATATTTGTGTATATATATATATTATTTTATAATGAGTCGGTATTTTTACTTACCCTATACCGGTAAACGTTGTTATACCTGGAGTTTTTATGTACCTACCTGGAACTCTTGTAATATGGACATACATACATTCAGGTTCAAGGAATAAATAGGGAGGGGGTGTAAAGAGGACACCATTTGTACAAACAAAATTTTTTAGATAGTCAGATAAAGACAGAACATTTATTCAAGTGAACATAGTAAAAATTTTTATGGACACTTCATTTAATCTGTCTCCTTCTGTTTGCAGTTATATCAAATATACACCTTAGATTTTTTAAGTTATGTTTGTCTAAATATCTGTGTCTTTTGTTTAAATACCAATAGTGTCCCCTTTCCTTCACCCTCCCTATTTAATCCTCATACCCTAATTGTTGGATGATATGTATTTTGTCTATTTTTGCTCCGAAATGACTTATTGTGTCCGTTAATGTAATAGAAGATTATTAGATATTACCTTTTATTACACTTTTTGATATATATAATATATATATTGACTCAGTGAAAAGACATATGGACTTTGTCTTATAACATTTAGAGGATATGACGTTAAATTTTTTTTTTACAAGTTTGAGGTTTTATGAAAAATAATTTTTATGTAGAGAGGAATGGTTATTGTCTTATTAAGAAGGACACAATAAGTAAGACTGAAAAAAAAGATCGAAAGAGAGTAAAAAGTAGATGAATTCCAGAATAGTCTTTCTCTTCCCTCTTATATACTTATTAAAGTTTGGACAATTTTCACGTGTGACTACCTACAGAAGTAAATGTTTGAAGTATTTCCATAGGAGTAGGATTTTGTTCTCTTAAAATTTTATAAAGATAAAATTTTTGTCGAAAGGTTAGGTCTTTATAAAATGTAGAATTACGAATCTTGACTCACACAGTAATTAGAAATTATTTGCTTTTTCCTACTAATAGTCGACAACCAGAGTTTAGTGGGTTGTGAAACTTATAGGACTTTGTTTCAAAAGTAGAAAATAAAGAGAAGAAAGTGTCCGTTCCGGTATAATTACTAACATCTCTTCTTTATCAAATTTCTAAGAACTATTCGGACCGTTTTGTTGAGTTTAAGTTATATTTTAATTGGCCTTTTACCTTCTTTCTGTTCTTTGGGTCTTTCGGGGCCTGAATTACCTAATATGGAGTAAACGCATCAAATAAAACCCTGGAATTGAATGTATTAAATATGAAATGATTTTACACTTTCCTTAAAGAATCTTTATACACGACCTTGGTCTTCTTTATAGAAATTGATGACGATTTGATAAAACAAATCTTTCTCTATGACAAAGGGGGGAGGGGCGAAAGAAGGAGATACATGAAAACGATGTAGTGACGGTGTACTTTGGATAATGCCACTGTGTGTCGTCCAAATCTTTATCCTCCAGGATGATAATTCTATTGAGTCTCTTCAGAATGGATTTTATGAAAGAGTTTTTTTTGGGTTATATCTAAGAGAAAAATGTATCCCGTATGACGTGTGTCATTGTCGAAACGAAAGTTAGTTAAATAAAGGGTTGAAGTCACTGTTCACTAAATTCATAGGTTAACTAACAATCAGTTAACTTAAATATTGTAAAAATGACCCTTAAACATAAAATATTGTTCAAAATTCATCCTATTTCAACTCTTTTTGTATGACTAAGTAGAAGTAGTGACTAACAAGACAGACTTATCAGAAGGAAAAGACTTAGAAGACTGTAGAGAAGGTTATAGACCGAGTTTTAAAGAAAATAATACATCCAGCCGATATTTTGTTAAACATTCCTTGAACAAACCGTCAAAAGAAAAATTCGTATGTAATTTTACAAATGGGGGTTTATATAAGTTAATTATCACTGTTTTCAAAAGAGATATTTCCTTTAATCCTGTGTCGATTAATTTGGAAATTAAAGTTTCTAAATTTATGTAAAAGATAAAAATAATGTCTGTTTTTTGTGTTTTCTTTTTTGGTCATTTATTTTGACTTTTTCCTTAAAAGTCCCATGTTTCGGTTTAGTAAATGTAGGAGATAAATGTTAATTTATGGTATGTCGCTGTCTTTCAAGTTTTACTCGGACTTCTTAATTGTTTGTACTTAGTTTCTTTTAAATGTTAATGACTAAGTCCGTGACTCAAAGTTGTTATATCAATAAAAAAAGACGCATTAAAAAGTTTACTTTTATCCGAAAATAAGAGACATAAAACCAACTATAAGACATCTATGACAGACAAGATTTATAAGCCAACATTCAGAATGACCTTAAAGTTAGCAATAGTCTTCCGACATGACTGTTGCTGGTAATTAGGAGGGATACGCTCATAAGAGAATTTACCGTTTCTGTTACTTTATTATCTTTAACGAACAGTTCTCAGATGATAAAAACTCTCTGATTTCCTTAAATGATTAAAACTTTGATGACCAAATGCGAGAAAAGATGTTTTATCCAAAATCTCGCACCTGATGTATTTCTGCGAGAAAAGTCGTTTCACAAATCTCGCACCTGATATATTTCGGGTTCGAGGTGTCGCCTTTTTGATGCTTATGTTGTCTCTTCAGACAGAATACCTACTATGGAAGTCGTCATTCTCTGATTTCCAAGGCAAACTCCTGGTGTTGAGGTTAAAACCTTTTGATTTTACCGGAGTGACTGAGCTACCTGCACTCAGACTCACTTGAGGCCCTCAACGACTACCTTTCCCTCCGGACCGCACGACGCCAAGTACGCCATCGTTTCTCAGCCTGTGCTGTCTCGCTGACTTGACTTGACTTTGACCATATTTAGAACCAAGAAAAATGCACTTTTATACTCCGCGTGGTTGGACGACGACGATTCAGCGAAGTCAGCACAGGCTGAGACACGCTGGGGTATCTGCCGTCGGGTGGTCCGAGGGGGCAGGGACCCTAAGAGGTCCGTTCTTGTGACCTCACCCAACGGTAAAGGAACAGGTATTTAGAACGAAGACAGAAAAATGCACTTTTATACTCCGCGTGGTTGGACGACGTCCCATTTTGGACTCGCCGTGCCTGCGGTGTCTGTGTCCGCCTAGATTCACCGCGAGGGAGGCGCGCGCAGAAGATGGAGTGTTCGCTGTGTCGGCCGTCGCGGGGCGGGTCAACACGCTGCCGGAAGGCGCCCGTCCTTGTTGAAGGAGCCGACCTTCCTGTCCCTTCGGTGTTAAGGGCCCGCCGGGTTCACAAGGAGGGTGTGAGTGAAGCGCTGGGTCGTCACCCCCCTTCCCGTGTAAAAGAGCCCGCGAGAGAAAGGGGAATCCCTGACAGGGGGAGCCGTGACGGGACAGGGCAGCGCCGGTGGAGGGGGAGCGGGGCTGAGAGGGCCGGTCCAGTCAGCAAGGCGCCGGGCCGTTCGGCGGAAAAGGCACGGCCCTCGGCGTCGCGAAGGGGTCTGCGGTTGTCGGGGCTGTGACCTATTTTGCCATGACGTCAACTCGTCGGGGGCGGTGCGGGAAGTGGAGCGCCGCGCGGCGCGAGCAATGGTCCCGTTGCCCCAGTGGAGCGCTCTGGAGCCCGTCGGGATCGATGTGTCGTAAAGTCAACTTCATTTCTTCGTGTCCGACCTTAGTTCTAACGGCCCTCTTTATAGTTATTGGAGTCTATACGTGTACTGTGGTGGGAATACCGTCTTTCACTTCTCCTTGATTTTTCGGAGAACTACTTTCACTTTCTACTCTCACTTTTTCGACCGAATTTCGAGTTGTAAGTCTTTTGCTTCTAGTACCGTAGACCAGGGTAGTGAAGTACCCTTTATCCCTTTGTCACCTTGTCACAGTTTGAAATAAAACCCCCCCGAGGTTTTAGTGACGTCTACCACTGATGTCGGTACTTTAATTTTCTGCGAATGAGGAACCTTCTTTTCAATACTGGTTGGATCTATCGTATAACTTTTCGTCTCTGAACTGAAACGGTTGATTCCAGGCAGATCAGTTCCGATACCAAAAAGGTTACCAGTATATACCTGCACTCTCAACCTGACACTTCTTCCGACTCGGGACTTCTTAACTACGAAAACTTGACACCACAACCTCTTCTGAGAACTCTCAGGGAACCTGACGTTCCTCTAGGTCGGTTAGGTAAGACTTCCTCTAGTCGGAACCCTAAAGAAACCTTCCTTACTACGATTTCGACTTTGAGGCCATGAAACCGGTGGAGTACATTTCTCAACTGAGTAACCTTTTCTGAGACTACGACCCTCCCTAACCCCCGTCCTCCTCTTCCCCTGCTGGCTCCTACTCTACCGACCTACCGTAGTGCCTGAGCTACCTACACTCAGACTCACTTGAGGCCCTCAACCACTACCTGTCCCTCCGGACCGCACGACACTAAGTACCCCAGCGTCTCAGCCTGTGCTGACTCGCTGACTTGACTTGACTTTCCCTTTCGACATAAACCTACCGTAGTGGCTGAGTTACCTGAATTCAAACTCATTCGAGGCCCTCAACCACTACCTGTCCCTCCGGACCGACACGACGTCAGGTACCCCAGCACCCCTCAGTGTCCTGACTCCCTGACTTGACTTGACTTGACTTGACTTGACTTGACTTTCCCTTTCGCGATTTCTACTGCCCTCGATCCCTCTCTGCGTGTCCGCAGTTTCATGGAGACCGACGCCCTTCCACCGATCGTTCTTTAATATCCCCGTCTCCTTCCTTCCACAAACAAGGGTACCACGACGTGGAAAAGGGAAGAGGCTCCTCTGTCACCTCGTCTGACCAATTCCGAACCCGAAACAACTTGAAATAAACATCGGTGTCACTCAACCGCAAAACGTGTCAACACACCGGTTAGTAGAAATGACCTAAACCTTTTACTCTGAAAAGAAAAATTTACAAACTATCTTCTCAGTCTCTATATGGTCCCATTTCAGAACTCTAAAAATAGTCGAGTCACTAAGAAATTCTTATTATTAGTACCAAGTCACCTATTTCTTAGACGGACGGTTATGTCCTCTGCGTCCAAGTTGGGGACCCAGACCTTCTAGGGGACCTCTTCCTTTACCGTTGGGTGAGGTCATAAGGACGGACCTCTTAGGGTACCTGTTTCCTCAGACTGCCCGATGTCAGGTGCCCCAGTCTTTACCGAGTCTGTGCAGCATCACTGATTTGTCACTGTTGTTACCATGCCTCCTGTAATACGTTTAGTGTAATGCACATGACAAAGTAGATTAATTTATACTAGAAGGGTATTGTCTGAATCAGTAAAAAGGACATATAAGTTAGAACTAAAAAGGGGACCAGAAATCGAATGACCCATCAAATAAACCTTATCAAAAGGTTCATGTCGATTTTTTTTTTTGTTGAAACCACGGGCGTACTCCGTAATACACAGTACTCTAAACATTATAACATCTTTACCTCTACTACCTGGTATCGTTCAAAATGTCATCTTATTTCTCGTTTCATTATCGAATTTGTACCTTTGTCTAATTATTCACACCAATTTGTAACAGTCAAAGGTTTTTTATTGTGTCAAAAAACTCAAGCCTCCAAACCTTCTAACCGGGGAGGTCTTTTTCTTTATCTCGTGTAATAATCTAGTGTGAAAGAACCTTTTATTATTGGGAGATATTGACATGGACCAAAACACAGTAGTCAAGTCAAGTCAGCGAGTCAGCACAGGCTGACAAACACTGGGGTACTTGACGTCGTGCGGTCCGGAGGGACAGGTAGTGGTTGAGGACCTCAGGTGGGTTTGGGTACAGGTAACTCAGCGACTACGGTAGGTTGATAGAGTAGGAGACAGTAGGGGAAGAGGACGGGAGTTAGAAAGGTTCGTAGTCCCAGAAGAGTTTACTCAGTCGAGAAGGGTAGTCCACCGGTTTCATAATCTCCAGTATGTACAATGATTTCTACTGTACGTTCTGTTAAAAATGTATACCTTAGATAAAACATAACCTAAAATCTCAGTTCTAACGTCCGGTATTACAGTTCTGTGTGTTCCACTTGGAGGTTCTTTACTAGATTGGTCCAATGTGTTCTTTACCTACCATCCTGACCTTGAATCTAGAGTTCTATAAATCAAGTTTACAAATGTGTTAGTATAAAGTTCACTAGGATGTCTCTTTTTAAAATCACGTATTATTTTTCAATTTTTGAAACTTTTAACAAAAATGAGTAAGAAAGTAATTAAGTTGTTCATAAATAAGTCAGGGATGATGAACGGTCCCTAACAAGGGACACCTTCCGAAAACGTCCCTTATTTTGTCTATAAGGAACACCTCTAATACAGGATTGACCCTCTTCTGTCTAGTTAGTCAAGTCAGCGAGTTAGAACAGACTGAGAAACGCTGGGGTACCTGACGTCGTGCGGTCCGGAGGGACAGGTAGTGGTTGAGAACCTCAATGAGTTTGAGTACAGGTAACTCAGTCATTACGGTAGATTGGTAGAGTAGGAGACAACTGGGGAAGACGAGGGCGGAAGTTAGAAAGGGTCGTAGTCTCAGAAAAGGTTACTCAGTCGTGAAGTGTAGTCCACCGGTTTCATAATCTTGAAGTCGAAGTCGTAGTCAGGAAGGTTACTTGTAGGTCCGACTAAAGGAAATCCTACTTGACCAACCTAGAGGAACGTCCGGTTCCCTGAGAGTTCTCAGAAGTGGTGGTGTCAAGTTTTTGCAGTTAAGAAGCCGTGAGTCGAAAGAAATATTAGGTTGAGAGTATAGGTATGTACTGATGACCTTTTTGGTATCGGAACTGATCTACCTAGAAACAACCGTTTCATTACAGAGACGAAAAATTATACGACAGATCCAACTAGTATTGAAAGGAAGGTTCCTCGTTCGCAGAAATTTAAAGTATCGATGTCAGTGGTAGACGTCACTAAACCCTCGAGGGGGTGTATTTCAGACGGTGACAAAGGTGACAAAGGGGTAGATAAACGGTACTTCACTACGCTGGTCTACGATACTAGAATCAAAAGACTTACAACTCAAAATTTGGTTGATAAAGTGAGAGACGAAAGTGAAAGTAGTTCTCCGAAAAATCAAGAAGAAGTGAAAGACGGTATTCCCACCACAATTTGTTTTTTTCCGTGGGTCCACTATTATTAACCGCACCTCTCTTTATTTTACCTTTTAATTTCGCGTATCCCTTATGAGACCACCCACCCGGAGTCATCCATACCGAGACAACTACTCGTCAGGTCCTTTCAGAGAGACTTGTCTGAAAACTCGTCTCTGGACTTCGTTCCTTTCCCCACTCGGTACACTTATAGATCCCCCTTTGGAATCGTCCGTCCTCTTAGTCGTTCTTGTTACCAAGACTCTCTTCTGGTACAATACTTAATATGATCCGTCCTGACAAATCGGGTCCCCAGGGGGTGGATACCTTAGATTACGGACTACTAGATTCCACCTCGAGTATAATATTATTGTTTGTATTTCAGTTCACTTTCAGTGAGTCAACACAGACTGAGAAACACTGGGGTACCTGACATCGGGTGGTCCGAGGAGACAGGTACCTAAAGAGGTCCGTTTTTATGACCTCACCCATCGGCAAGGGAAGAGGTCCCCTAGAAAGATTGGGTCCCTAACTTGGGTACAGAGGGTGTAACGTCCTTCTAAGAAATGGTAGACTCGGTTTTCACGTTTTATTTACATTACACGGACTTAGTAGGGGTTTGATGGGAACCAGACACCTTTTTGACAGAGTGTTTTGATCAAGGACCACTGTTTTTCCATCCCCTGACAACCAAATCGACCTCAGTGATGTAAAATTCCTTACTCCAAAGTAATCCTGGAGAAAGAAGGGGTCTATTTTAATAAAGGAACTCGTCGACAACGAAAAATCGGAAAAAAAAAAAAATTCTTTTTGAATGAGAGGATCTGTCATTTTATATCACTTTTACTTTAAGAAACGGAAGTTCAATTTCACCTTCCTCATTTGAGGTTGGGTTTCCAGTTAATACCATGTAACTCAAAAACAAGGGGAACAGATACTAGAATAGTCGAAGACGAAGGATCCTTCAGTCGAAATGGACACGTTCTTGAAAAGGAGGAGGTCAAAAACCTACCTAAGTAGAGGAGATTCGGACGTCATATTTTCCCTTATCATTCTTTTCTTTTCTTTTTGGTTTTGTCATGAGGTTTTACATATCAATAACCGAACCGTTAGTCCTCAATTCCAGTAAAATCGTTGTATACCGGTTTACGTTTAACACAATCCTTACACTAAATAAGACGCACAAATATAGTAAAACTCGTCTCTGAATTTACTCTTCTACTCCACTGATCCCATTAGTCAATAAATGCTGTAGTGTCTTCAGTCACCAATACACCGACATCTCCGGAACAGTAGTAAACCGACTCCTTCGACATGTCTAGGACCCTCGTGGACCCCAATAGACTATAAACTATAAGTCATGGACAATGTGAAGTTAAAGTTTGAGCTAAGTCACAGGAAGAGGAGTAATGGAGGGTTTAGACAGGGATCGAGATCACTGAATCTTTCACTCTCCCTTCACTACAAAATGATAAATGTAAGTAGGGGAGAAAGAAGATTCACGATCAAGGAACAGCACACTCCTACTAAGTCCCGACCCCCTTCCCGTCCATAGAGTAGTGCCCCGGTTCAACGTGAGACGTAATAACCAGAAGTCACGACAATAACAAGAAACAGACACGGTTCAACGTGAGACGTAATAACCAGAAGTCACGACAATAACAAGAAACAGACACGCGAAGTTCTCCTCGTACCACCGGGGTTGAACGGGGAACTGTTCCCCGACAGAAGTTCCGTACGAGGATCCTTTATCGTTAGAGAACACTCCTTAATGCCCCTTGTCTCCAATCTTACCACTAAGAAATAAATGATGGAGCATTACTTAAACCGAACCTATTCCTAGGTTTAAAGACAAAGGTAAATGAAAAGTAGGTCGTGAACGAAGATAATCATGAACCGGTTCCATAAAACATCTTTTATTTACACAAAATGACTTTATTATTACGAATAAAACCGTTTGAGAAAAGAGTAATCCTTCGGTTTCGATTATCGTTAACGTAAATAGGTACCTATGGTCCGATTCACTAACGCATAGATTTTGATTTCTATATGTTTACAACTATCATTTCCCCATCTCTTTCAATACATAGCTTATATGTGTGTGGTGTGTGTGTGTTTCCAACTTTTATTCTCAGTTCTTGACTGACATGTCGCATCTCTTGAGATGAGTCACGAGACAGTATTGGATTTACCCTTCCTTTAGGTTCCTTCTCCCTTACATACATGTACACACCGACTAACCGAAACGAAGTATCGTCTTTGATTGTGTTGTGCCATTTCGATGAGGTTAATTTTTTTAACTTTTTATCTGGTTTTTGAATTTGATTAGCAACTCCGTCACTTTAATGTTTCTTTTTTCATTTCAATCGTCAACGGTTCAGAGTCAGCGAGTCAGCATAGACTGAGAAGCACTGGGGTATCTGACATCGCCGAGGAGACAAGTACCCTAAGAGGTCCGTTCTTTTAACCTTATCCAACGGTAAAGGATGAGGTCCCTTAGAAGGACTGGGTCCCTGACTTGCCGTAGAGGACACAAAGGACGTAACCGTCCATCTAAGAAATGGTGACTCGGTGGACGTTCACGATTGGTTTTCTTTCGGTACCATCGTTACAATTCTTATCTTTTTTATTTGAAATTCCGTTTTTAGAGACGATATTAATCTCGCAGTGAAGTATTAACACCACGATGGTCATTTTTCGGACGGACGGTTACGTCCTATGAATTCTCTGTGTCAAGTTAGTTAGGGACCCAGTCCTTCAAAGGGTACATCCTCCCGTACCGTTGGGTAAGGTCATAAGAAGGGACCTCTTAAGGTACCTATCTTCTCGGACCACCCGATGTGAGATAACCCAGTGTTTCTCAACCTGTTCTGGTTTCGTTGAATCATCCGTATTTGTGAAGTATTATGATTTTATTAAGTTAAGTGAACCTTTTACTAAGGTCTAAAGACATACGTGGTTTTAGTACTCGAATTTTATACTTTCGTTTTAATTGTATAAGTGTTCATCTTTATCTGTTTAGGTATTATTGTCTCCCTCTAAAAGTGTAAGGAATAAGTCAGTATCGGACTTCTTTCCTTGTTTTGTAATCATTCCTATATCTTACAAACCTGTTGTACTAATTATTCGAACTTGTGTTTATCTGTGTCGTGAGTTTAGTCCTGGAATAATCCGGTAGAGGAATGAGGACACCTTCTTCTATACAAATCCCAGTACTCTAGAATAGGTAGAAAGATGAACCTTGTGTGTACGTTCGTTCTCATCCTTTTTGAGGGAGTATGTCTGGACAAAGACGTAGTGTGTGTTCTGACATTGTAGAGACTCGAGTTTGGGACTTATTACGTGTGACATCCTGGTTAAAACTGGGTAGGGATTAGGATAGTCAAACCATGATCATGATGTCCGACATACGAAAAGTAACGAATTAAAACATTATCTGAAACTACTATTGATAGAAGAACAGATTTGAATCTCGGGAAGAATAATCTTACCTCTACAGTTTTCATGATCTACAGAAATTCAATGCCATCAAACCATTGAGAAATAGTCAGAATACTTGTCCTGACTCCCCTGACAAGTCTCGGAGACCTGAGTGTTAAATTTTGGAAATACTCCCCTGAAGGGACCACCACGTCACTAATTCTTAGATGGAAGGTTAGGACCCCTGTGTCCAAGTCAGGGACCACCCCCTTTGATTCTAGGGTATACGGTACCCCGTTGACTCGGGCGCACACGAACTCAGGCACGAGACGTTACTCTCCTGACTTACGGTGTTGACGTCTTTCAAGTGAGTGTCGTTACTTCTGGGTCGTGTCAGTTTTATTATGTTTATTTATTTATTTTGGAAACATTCTGCTCGGAGTCTAAAGTTCATCACGATAAATTTATATATTTTGACGATACTTTTTGATAGAAACCTAAATTTATATTAGTGGTCACGGAACGTTTATCATAAAATCTCTGTTTATCATATATAATTTACCCATAAAGATGATATTTTCTGTGACGGAAACTCTTTTGTTATGACGGTGGTATCTTCGTTCTCGTTACTGAACACTGTTGTGCCCCTTACTCTTCCTCCTCCTTCCTTGTAAACTGTTAAAAAAAAAAATTCTTTTTCAAAAATTAGGGAGAAAAGTTTGAAAGGTATATACAAACTAGTCAACAGGGTTAGTCTCGTTAAGAATTACAAGACAACTTTTTGACGAACATTATTCTTCATAGACTTTTATACTTTACCGAAAGAAGGAATTTTCTACTTAGGTTCTGAGTTAGACTTTATGTGTAAAACGATACGGTAGTAGAAATAATGTAGTCTATCTTGAGAACATTAGTTATATCATGTATTTTGTTCACTCCGTTTCTGTAAACCTCCTTAAGGTAAATAACACCTACGTAAAAGTGTTATATATAAATAACGTCGCTAGTTAATAGTCACTTTTTATAACACAAATATTTTAAAAATCCTTACCGTCTAAGTGTCTTGTACGATCAGTGGAACGTCCAAATAGAGAATTTTTCTATTGTTTCTCTTGACATTAGTTTGTTCATTTGTTCCTTAAAGAAAAAGTTTTTCAATTTAAGTTTGGCTTGTTTTTAGATGGGATTTTCAATAAGGTAGGTTTATGACCTTATTTTCAGTCCTAGTTAGCTATATAAGAGAAGAATTGAAATCTGAAAGATCTTTTTTATATATTGTCACTAGTCCTCTTCGAGAATAAGTTTTCATGTTGTTTCTTTGAAATAGAGCGGTATCCGGTATTAAGTTTGAAACTAGGTAAAGTGAGGTCAGCACCCTCAGTCACGTTTGAGTCCGTGACGTACACTTAAGATCAAGTAGAATAGTATCTGAGTACAGATGAGACAGTACCCACCCACTGTACACGTTATAACGACCGAAATGAAAGAAACCGGGTCCACACGATTTTCGATCTCCTCAGTTGTTGAGATAACTAAAAACTCCTTTTCTCGGAGACCTTCCGCGATCAGTGAGGAGTACGGTCGGGATGGGGCCGTTCGAGGGAGTCCCTTGTGACACCTAATCTTTTCCCAGTAAACCCTCCGAGGGAGTAACACCATCCTTAACTATGATTCTATTGAAACCATTCAGTACTCCATATCCAAATATCTTGATGTGATATACATATCGAGATACGATCTTGTATAACGGTTCTGTGACCTCATGAGAATAAATAACACTTCTTATCTACTTACGTATACTCGATTTTCTTCTAGACTATAGGTCTGACACACACATGTTTACTCCACTGTCTGAGAACCCCTTTTTCTATTTTGATTACTTTTAATGTATATAAAAAAACTTTCGAGTCGTGTAATAGTTGAATACCGTTCATGGTTACTGATTATTTCCATCTTTTCAAATTGATTTTTCTACAATTTCTACATTCATCCAGTACTGAGGATTTATCACCGAAAACGAATGAAAAGACGAAGGTCTCTAATCAGTTTCAACCAGAATAATGTAAATAAATACCTTAAGGTTCGACATGTTAAGACAGTGATTCTAAGAACAGAAATTAAAAGTCTCTTCCTTCTCTTGAGTCTATCGTAAAATCGGTTAGATAACACTTGAACTAAGAATTCTCACTTCAAGACTCGTTCGAAATTCAAACCATCTAAACCATGTTAAGTGTGACCTGAAGTTCTAACGAAAATTAATATTTGATTCATGATACAAAATATCTTTTACAGTTACGTAAAACTGTGAAACTTAGAGAGAAAGAATATCCAATAGGTCGTAACCTTTGTATAGCTATGGATAAGACGGTACAAAGATAACCGTTTATACTTTATAATTATATTATAACACTAAAAATCAAAAATTTTTCGTCACTATAACCGATCAATGTCCCTGTATGACGATTTATATTATCGGATCGTGTATTTTTTCGAAAGATGGTAATCACACAAACACATGCACATACGTGTATGTATGTACTAGTCCCAGTAGATTTTACACCAAATGATAGTGATGGTTTCTTTAGGTGTTTCGTTGGTTGGATTTCTTTAGTCATGGTGACAGTCGATTGTAGTATTAGGTTAAATCTATAAGTAGCTGTACTTTTTTCATTATGGAATTGGCATGTAGAAAGGTAAAACTTCTGTTTGTAATAACGTCATAGAGTCTAGACTTCGCCCAATGAAAGTGTTTCACAATATTAACGGATATTCTATTAAAGAAGGTACGAAATAAGATTTCACGTCTTTACTGTACTGAAGACAAAAAAAAAAAAAAATTTGGTGATCCAAAGTAAAAAGACCTATGACGTGTAAGGAGTCCGTTAAAGGTTGAGCCTAGAGGAAAACAACTGGAAGTTACACCGACCATAGTGACAAGTCTGTGTCTCAATCCTACTAGTCATCTTTTCAGAGATAAAGTGTCGTACCCAAAGAAGTCTTTGTCCGAGGACACGTTTCCGTCATGAAAATGGTACTTGTAGAGATCTGACACTAATAATTTATATCACTATTATATGTACCCAAATTACCCTATTACTTTTTGTTTTGTTTTCCTTTACTTGGGTTAAATCATTTAGTTGTATTTATATTTTGTCTCGTTTAATCGGGAGAAGTTAACTCGACCAGGTCGTAGAACTCGCCGATGAAACCCAAGAAAGAACTTGACAGAGTTTGGACGATTCTCTTCTTTCGAAATTTATCCGTCCGGTACCACAAAGTCGATCTGTAAAACACAGTCTTATTTTTTTTTCCTTAGTATTATACCGTCCTTATTTACAAGTACTTTCCCTCCTAATAACAACCGTAAAGTAAATTTATAAGAGGAGAAGAAAGTCAGATAGGAAAGGAGACAACAAAAAAAGCGAAAGGAGAAAAAAGAAGAAATATCAGGGAAAAAGTATAGAACTAGACCTCGGAACGAGTACCGTAAGTCCCAGTTTCTCCAAACAACAACAAAAAAAAATTTGAGATGGTATTCCCGGTCCTAAAATACTATACGTAGGGTTCTGTCCGTACCGGTTTAGTTCCGTACCGAGTCAGATCCGGTTTAGTTCCGTACTACCATTTCACCTGATCCGAATAGAAATCAAGAGAGGTCAAAAAAGTAAAGGATGTGGGGATGGGATCTTTGAACAGACTAGGTACCAGAATAACATATGGTAAAGAAAAGAAGACGATCGACTATTTTTAGAAACGACTCCATAAGTGTTTACAACTCAACAACACTCAGACGTTAAAGTTTATCTATCAAAGTAAAGTTTCCTTAATAACGTACTGTGATCACTCAAACTACAAAGCCGGATTTCCTCGACAGATGAAACGATGGAGTATTTGAGTCGAGACCCGGACGACCAATACAATAATAATAATGACATCTTTCTCAAAGTACCATATCTAGTTTCTCCTCCCCGACTGTACACACTTCAGAATGGGAAATAGTGTTACAACGTGTTAAAGTCCCTCATGGTAAACACAACATAACATACACTCACCACGACAGACTCAGATTGGTAGGGTATAGTATAGAAATGAAAGATCTTGTGACCGAGTCTCCTTACGACAGGTCTCCCCTAGATAATTTGAACACTACTACCGGATACCTGTCGACTGTAGAGGATGAGTCTTTCCTCTGATATATTTGTAAACCTGACAGTAAATACTTTCTAGAAAGGATCTTCCCAGTATTACCGAATCCGGTTGTTTTCAACAAGAAGAAAAAAAATTTCTTGTTGACTTTTTACTGAGGAAAGGGAAGGTGGTCCTCTTTTAACACATTCTTTGAGTCTTACAATATAAAGGATAACTCATACATTAAGAGTGTTTTTGCGGTAGTACATATTACCAATTCTTACGTCCGAGTCTAGACTGACGGACTCAAATTAGGTCCGAAACGAGGAACAAACGACACACTGAAACTCTTTCAATGAATTGAGAGACACGGAGTAAAAGGAGTCTAGATTTATTCCGATTATTATGATTACCACTGACTTTTTATTTTATTTATTACCACCAACCTCCCAGTTTATTCTATTCCATCCAACTCTTCCATCTTGTCACAGAACATATATCACATACAAATAATGGACAATCGCTAAACATTACCACTATTAATAATGACTATAAAAATTATATAAATCACTAATATATCTTTCGAATAAATTTTCAGTAAATTCATCTTTCCGAACCGGTCACCTAAAATAATGGTTTTACATTGTTGACTCTTGATTATCTCTTCCACCTCATTGTGTGAGTCTGAATTGTCGTGGTCTGAATTCGTGTGTCTTCATCCTTTCTCCTTCGTCAAGAAAGGGAAAACACTTAACATCACTAAGAAGTCTACGAAAACTCTCCAAGAAGTCAGGTTTCGACGAATTTTTCACGCTCTGTCGTTTTCTCTGCGTCTACATGTCTTGTCAGAAAACCTGAGACACCCTCTCCCTCTCCCGCCCTACTAAACCCTCTTACCGTAACTTTGTACATATTATAGTATATTCTTTACTTAGCGGTCAGATCCAAGCTACGTCCTATGTCCGACGAACCCCGACCACGTGACCCTACTGGGTCTCCCTACCATACCCCTCCCTCCACCCTCCCCCCAAGTCCTCACCCTTGAATACATGTGGACACCGCCTAGGTACAACTACATACCGTTTTGGTTATGTCATAACATTTCATTTTTTTAATTTTTTATTTTTTTTATTTTGAGTTCATTCATTGTGACTTTTTTTTTTTTTTTCACGAAGACACATACCTCAAGATGGGACCGGTATTCGTCTGATCGGATTAAAATGGTTGACAGTGAGGGACTAAAAAGAAAAATGTTAAAAGGGAGATGGTTCTCTCTTCTGACCTTAATAATGAACTTTATTTTACGATGTTGTTCCCCAGGACAAAAATCAAACACGTAGTGAATCCATAACAGGTCTCAGGGGAAATACTTCTTACTCGTCTTCTACTTTTTTTTCTGTTTAGGTTTGTAGGAATCGATGATCAAAAGTATCCCATCGTTTAAAACGATTGAAGACTTACAATAAAATTAAAAAACAGTATAATCGGAACTCAGGATCCGACGACCGTTACGCTGGGGAATCTTACCGAGGTCTTTCGTCGAAAGTTTAGTGGGAAGTCCCTCTCTACAAAGAAGGGACCCGTTAGACTTTTAAGACTAGACGTTTGGACCTGAATCTTACAGAATCTTTCTCAAAGTACCATATCTAGTTGCGGGGAAAGTGAGTCCCCAAAGATCTTACAGGCCCTTGGTTGAGTGTCTAGACCTGATAAATGGAACATATTGACTGTTTGGATGGTACGACTTCCGAGGTGCTGTGACGGGAAGTGACATGGTATATGTCCAGAAATCTTTGACTACCAATGAGTCCGTTCTGAGACACCTAGTCACGATAAAGAGTAAACTGGGACCCTGGAGTGTGACGTCCTATGTCATCCTTTACTTGGGTACTTTTTGTTTAGAGGGTCATCTAATGGAATCACCCCCTTCACTGGAACAGGTGTCTAACGAAAAGGGTCTCCAAGGAGAACGGTCTATGTAGAGGACCGGAATTTAGGATTACTTGTCTTTCGTCTTTTTAACTATGCACCGAGAAGCATAAAAGACCGGTCCAGATTTCTTTAGTGTTGTACCAACAAATAAACACATTGTGTGAAATAGGCTCACTACACTTTACCAAACTTAGTTTTCCTAACGATTGGTAACAAACTGAAATATATCTGGGACTGGATACAACACTGTGCTCTAACCCGAGTTTGATAGGTCGTGACTCCAGGGCAATAAGTGACTCCTGAGTGACAAATAACTGGACATTTTAACCTTATATTCGTATAAATTTTACTCTATCGAATAAAAATTGAAAGATACAAGAATCTTCACTTATCGTGTATCCAAAATTTATTAAAAACCATACTTTCACTTTCAGCGAGTCAGCACAGGCTGAGGAATGTTGGAGTACCTCAGGTACCTTAAGAGATCCGGTCTTATGACCTCACCCATCGGAAAGGGAAGAGGTCCCCTAGAAGGGTTGGGTCTCTAGTTTGGGTCCAGAGGGTGTAACGTCCGCCTAAGAAATAGTCGACTCGGTGTTCTCTTCGGTTCTTAAAACCTCACCCATCGGTTAGGGAAGAGGTCCCCTAGAAGGACTGGGTCCTTAGTTTGGTCCCAGAGGACATAACGTCCACCTAAGAAATAGATGACTCGATAGTCCCTTCGGGTTAAACCCCCGTACGAGGTTATATTTTATTTTTCAAATTTTTAATTTTTTATGGATGTTATTTATGTATTAAAAGTCCCCCAACCTATTCGTGAAGTAGGGAACTTTAATTGAAAGAAAAAAACCGGGGTACCGGGGGTCGGGAATTCTGATTACGTATAGTCGACCTGAAGGTCACCGGTTGGGACGTAGAGAAGCGGACTCCTGAAGGAGACCGACGTCCACGGGTGAATCGAGTGGGTCCTCCGTTGGACCTACAAGTCTCAGTAGGGATTCTCGTCAGAAGTCAGTGAGTAGGTACTCTAACCCACGTTCTTATAAAGAATCTGAGCGAGTGCGGAGTCCATCCCATTGAGTCTTCGTACACAAAACACTACTGAAGATCCGAAAAGGGTCGCCCCAATGCAAATTTTCGAGTGTATCACTCAACGAATTATTTGTAAGAATTAACCGACAAAAGAAAAGGACGGAATGAAGGATGTCACAAAAGAAGTCCAGGGTTCTTGTGATGAACGTGTCCTTGGTGATAAAATCCCGTCGGGTTAGATCCTGTTAAAAGATTAACGTGAAAGGAGTCTGATTTTATTAAAATACAAAAGACTCTTCGTTCACCATTAAGTCTTCACATAGTCCTCTTTGGTCGGGGTACTTTCATTTGTAAATGATGTTTAACATGGGTATTCTCTTTGACTGTCCAACTACTGTATACGTTCTTGGGCACTTTTAGGACCCTTCTTTTATGATTTTATACTATTGTCGGTATATAGAACATAAAAAATAAATGATGGAGTATTACTTAAACCGAATCTGTTCCTAGGTTTAAAGACAAAGGTAAATGAAGAGAAGATTGTAAACGAATATAATCAGGAACCGTTTCCGTCAAAGACCTTTTATTTACACAAAGTGACTTTATCATTACAAATAAAACCGTTTGCGAAAAGAGTAATCTTCCGTTTCGATTGTCGTTAACGTAAATGGGTACCTGTGGTCAGATTCGCCTGTATATAAAAAAGTATCTATTGATAACTCTAACATTACGACTTCTACGTGACCAATTTATCGTAGGACACTTCGTCAAGTCTAAACGAAATTAGAATAATAGTCATTTAAAGACCTAAAAGTAACACTACACCTAAGGACTATAAGACAATCTCTCAATGTGGATAAATTGAACCTTGGTCATTCGTTGTTTAGTCCAACAAAAACTTCTTAAGGTGACATATAAGGTTACATCCGTCTTCGACGGTTTAACAGACCTTCTGACAAATTTTTTAAACCTCTGATATTAGTCCTTGTACGATTACCATCGAGACCTTTCACCGATAATGATGAAATAAATAAACTAAATATATTCTGTTTATGAAAAAAAAAAATTACACTTATGAGAAGATGACTCCTTTTACTTAACATAGAGGGAATTTAGGACGGATACTTAGAAAACTCCAGTGAATTTCTCAAATCTCTCAGGTAAATTTCTTTTATAATTGTAGGTTCATCGTTTGACCGTAAAATTTAGTTTACCCTTTATATTTACTTTAATGGACTGGTCGGATGATGTAAAATCTCTTTCTGGGTGAGGTCTTCTTGTCCCTTTTTACTTCCGTCCTCTCGTCTGAAGGTCAGTTGGTCTCTAGTTTCTTACTTCTTCTCTTAAGTCGACTCTTCCTGTTTCAACAAAAAAAAAATTTGTTTTTCTTTCTATTTAATCGTAAAATTAACGACATATATTGTGCATCAAATCTGTGTTTCTTGTCTATTTGGCCCATGTTGTCTGTATAAGTCTTAAAATGTGTCACTGTGACTTCAGGACATTTAAGATGGGTGTTTATCGTTATCTACAGGGTCATTGCTTGGTCCATGTCTAGTCACAAATTTATTCAATAATTAAAAGTCTTTGGGGTTTATTATAACTAGACTGTTCGAAGACTTACAAAAATTAATGTACTTTTAATTAAGTATCGATCATCGTATCCTACCAAAAATAGAATCCACTTCAAATCTTGACTTGTGCTTAGAGAAAAGGAAGAAGAATTCCAAAGTGACCTACTCGTGATAAAACCACTCTTTTAAAGACAGACTAAAAAGGAATTACCGGTGCACGGTGTGTAGACGTTTGTGTTGGGACCGAAAGGGGAGGTGTGTGTATACGGTTCCTCATCTTTGGTTCACGATTCTTATTTAGCGAATACCGAGGGTTAATCTTCCCACCGAAACCCTCGGAGGAGAGATGACAACAGGAATCCATTAGAAGACTGTAGGGCTCGAGTCGCAGTCGGACTGGTCTTAGGGGTCCGACAGTTTGAGTGTACAGACAGTACTTCTCTGTCCAATCTTTGAGTTTTCGACCTTCATCGACCACCTTCTTTTAAAATTTAAAACTTTTCTCCCTTAGCTGTTTAATTTCTCGCGTACGGAGGTGTGGAGTTTTTACACAGACTTAATATTAAAATTTTCCCTTTTATTTCGTACTACCGGACCAGATGTGTCTAGAATCGACGTCCGGTGGTCTCACTTTGGGGGACCTATTCTGGATCTGTTGTAGGAAAGAACTGGACTGAAAGATTCGACGGAAGGACCTAAATTGGAAAACAGACTATTTAAAGTACATGAGTATAGATGTCCTAGGAAGGTCGAGAAAGGTCATCAAACCTGTAAAGGTAAAGGAAAGACAACCTAGGAATAACAGACACCAAGTGTTAGGACGGAACAACTTGAGGTTCAATAAAGAAAAGGACTTACTGTACAACGACCAGATTCTGAGAACCTTACACGTGTTTCGAGTTTCAACGAATAATTCTTATGACTTCGACCGGAAAATAGATATTGTAGTTGATACATCGTAATAGAAAGCTGGACCGGAAATAGCTCCTTCGGTGTAATCAGATGTTTTAGGTTACCCTGTACCCCTTTTTCTCTAGTAAGACTACATATGGTTAACGGTGTAAGAAGAAAGGAAAAGAAGAGATCTATAATCATATCGTCAACGGTTGGAAAAACCGTACTCCCTGGTCAAAGTTCCTTCTGTTAAAAAGGTGCCTGGTCCCCATCCCCTCTTACCAAAGTTCTACTAAGTTCACACAATGTAAATAACACGTGAAATAAAGGTAATAATATAATGTAACACTTTATATTACTTTATTAATATGTTAAGTCGTTTTACGTCTTAGTCCGTCCTTACGTTCACTATCTTTTGTCGACATTTATTTCTACTTTGAAGTGAACGAGAGGACGGTAAGTGGAGGACGACACACACTGAGTCAAGGATTGTCCGGTGTCTGGTGATGACCAGACACCAGACCCCCAACCCCTGGGGACGGGATCATCTGTCAGATCGTTTAATGAATAATTTATAATCTATTTCGTCCGTTACTAAAACATTAAAGGGACATTACGGACAAACAGGACGGTAAAAATCCGCCAGTAGTCATTAAGGGTCTTTCATACCTAAAAACACCTTTGGAAATGAGTCGATATGGATGACATTATGATTGGCTATACTTAGAAAAATTGGGAGGGTAATCCTACTTTATCTACTGTCCGAATAGTCAATTTCACAACTATTTTCTCATACTCAGTCCAGGAACTGGTTTATATACTCATATTAGACCCTGAGTTTACTTTGTTCTAACGTTTATGTACATTTTTTGACTAGAGGAAGTCGTTACACGGAATAAGTAGGTTCTTCTTTCTTATTTTTGTATGTGGAGAAAGAAGAATACAACGATAGTACTCTTCAGAATTTACCCAGGTGTTTGAACCACTTGAACATAATATACGTTACAAAATCCCCTCTCCCAAGAATCTAAAGTAATCCAAAAGTTTCCCCAGGTATTAAGTTATTCCAACTATTTGTGACCAGACCTTGGTATTTTGAAATATATTTGCCGGTAATTTTTTATTAAAGGTAAGAAATATAGTGGACCCCCACGACCCCTTTGAACTCCGTGATTTCTAGTGTATGGAACTCCCATAGTAGGGAGCGAAACACACACGATTCAGTGAAGTCAGTACAGACTGAGAAAAACTGGGGCACCTGACATCGGACGGTCTAAGGACAGGTACCCTAAAGGTCCGTTCTTATGACCTCACCCAACGGTACGGAAGAGGTCCCTTAGAAGAACTGGGTCCCTAACTTGCACGTAGAGAATTCAGAGGATGTGACCATCCGCCCAAGAAGTGGTGATCCCGGTGGGTCTTTCGGGATGATAGAGGAAAATATCCGGAGGAAAGCATATAGACTCCCGAAGGGACTACCGGGTCTCCCGTTTCTTAGACGGTCGTTACGTCCTCTGTGTCCTCTACACCCAAGTTAGGGACTCAGTCCTTATAGGAGACCTCCTCCTTTACCGTTGGATGGTCATAAAAACGACCTTTTTAGGGTACCTGTCTCATCAGAGTCCCCCATATCAGGTGTCAGTGTTTCTCAGATATAGATGACCCTCGCCCTTTTTCTAAAGAAAAGTTATATAATTGAAAGGTCAACATTTGGCCCCCAAGTGTAATCAAAATATAGAGACACTCCGGAAATCATTTCTTAGAGTCCGATTTATAATTAACTAATATTCCTTGACATGGATTCTTCCCATACCTTTATAAAGGTAAAAAAGAAAAAAGTCAACCGTTCCACTATTTGAGATCACTGAAACCTCTAATTTGTACCTCGGTTACCCACGTTAATTTACGAGTTACCACGTCTCTGGATCCCAAACGCTTCGAAAAGAAGAAGGAGACCTTACCCCACCAACACTGTAGTCTCAGAAAACGATGGAACCCGTGGTTGTTTCGATATTTTCGGTTGACTTGTCTCTTATTCCGAAAACTAATATTACTATTTACGTTCCGTTGATAGTATATGTAAGTTACTTTTCCGATTCTCTGATAAAAATCATTCTTTCGGTACGAATTATTCTTCTAAAATTTAAAGGTTTTTATTGTAAGTATTGGTCAAAAATATCAAAGATCAGAATGACAACAAAACAAAAATTACCGAAAGGAAACCTCCACAACTGTTCCTTTAATGTCGTTAATAAAGTTGTTGATGGATTAGTGACATAAAAACACAATTCAATGTCTTTCATCCGTTTAATCTTTTACACTCAAGCTACCGGTCGCATTGTGACATTCAGATCCCCACGAGAACTGTCTCTTTACCGGTTCTACTAAACTGTAAAAGTTTGAGGATCGAATTGAGTATCTTGTCTTTGATTTGTGCGTCTGTCAATTGTCCCATTTAGACTTGACGGAGTCGCAACACCCTCCTCTCCACTACTGTCAAGGCAAAATGGAAGACCCGTTACTGACGACGAGCCCTGGCGAGAGAGAGTAGACTCGGGGAGGAACAAACAATGAGTCGTCAGTGTCGGTTCTTGTCCCCGGGACAAAAAGGGTCTGTTTATGGGGTTGTCGGACAAAAGAAGACAACGACCTTCGACTCGATAGTTTCTGTAAGTCTTTTTGGACCTCGATGAATGTCTTCCGAACCCTCGTCCGCTGAACGAAGGGAGCCCACAAAACCAATCGGTAAGTAACTACGCCGACCTCTGGGGGTGGAAGTTCGGTCGTCAAAGGACATTTCCAGTTCGTAGGTTACAACTTCCCTTTTTTTTTGATGGACGTTTAAGTTTCGTTGGAGTTTTATGATAAGTCATAATAAAGTAGGTCGTGGTTAGTTAATGACTAGTAATATACCTGATAAAATTCCTTTTATTTGGAACTTGAACTATGACTTTCGTATACTATAGACCAAAAGAAGGAAGACGTGAAGTGTGGAGGGGACGGTTAGGGTTCCAATCACTACTTGAGGCCCGTAACATAAATCTCCGGAGACCGGTCCCGTATGATATCTTGGAGCCCTTGTGTGAGAAAGACTCGAACGAAAACACCAGTAACGTTTTCTTGCATTCTTAATATGAAAGAAGTGACGAAAACATTAATTGATACATTAAGGATTTTTTTTATTTCTTTTCCTTTTTTTTTCCACCGCCCCCCTTAGGTTGGAGGTCTTACTTTTCTGTCGTTAGGAACGAGTGGAACAAACCACACGGACTTCGTCACCCCCTACTCTTGTGTAAAGGAAAGAGGGTGTACGAGAACTACAACGCCTGTGGAAGCCGTCCTTGTCCTTCCAGGCTCCGACGACCGAAACATCCAAAACGTCGAAAACAAGGGACTTCATACACTTAATAAAAATCCTAACCGCGACTATTCAAACAAGAGTATTTTGATATCGCTCGGACAGGAGGAGTTGTAATAGTGAGTTGTTTAAGTAACCCATTTGTGGAAGTGGTTTTTACTGAATATTAAAGATATGTAAAACTATTGTAGAGATAAAGGTTTATTTGGTAATATAGATGAAGTCTCCTAGAAAAGTTTAACTTTATACGAAAAGTAATCGTAGAGGGGTGGGGGGTGAATAACAATATCACTATACGATGAAGTAAAGAAGTTGTCTGTGAAGAACTCACGGACGATACACGTTCCGTGATAGGATCCGAGACCCCTGTACCACCGTGAGTTCTATCAGACGAGACATTCGGGGTGACCTGACTGTAATTATCCTGTCTACCATTGATCAATAAGTCATAATAAAGTACAACGTTATTCACGATACTTTCTACTCACACCTCGACTTTCGTACGGTTCTCTGGTGTGTTGTCCCGTCACCATGAATCAAATCCCCCGAAGGGTCCACCGAGTTCACCATTTCTTAGGTGGACGTGACGTCCTCTACGTCCTCCGTACCCAAACTAGGGTCCCAACCATTCTAAGGGACTTCCTCCCGTGTCGTTGGATGAGGACATAAGAACGGTCTTTTTAGGGTACTTGTCCCCTCAGACCGTCCGATGTCAGGTTTCCCAACCTTTCTCAGTCTGTTCTGGCACGTTGACTCGTGCGTGAAACAATTCCCCCCGTTTTCATCAGGTGAAACTCCTGCTCTGCAAATTTGGGTCTAGACTACCTTCTGAAGTTTCTCCAACCACTTCCTTTCGTGTTTGTGGCAAAGTACGTCTCGATTGTCATATACGGTTCCTGGTTTCTATCCCTATACGGTTTTGTAACTCTTTCTGACTCTCTGGTGACGTACCTCTTATATGATCTTCTTCCTTACTTGTCCACATTTTTTCTTTGTACACGGAGGTTCTATGAAAAGGTCGTCATCACTACGTGTATGGGACTCAGTACGTCAAAGAGAGGACCAGGACGAAACCCCGGACACCGACACAGTAGTTCCACCCGTCGGTCCCACTCACCGGGGTGCCGACCTGATGCATTTCCGACTTCGGTATCAGAACCGGAGTAATTGGGACAATCTCAATACCGGTTAAGTTGGTGTCTTCTTTTGATAAACGTTGAACAGAATAAACAGAATATAAAATCACCGGTAAAGTAGAAGACTTTTAGAGGAGCACTTACAATCCTGAACTAATAAGTGAACTATTTGGTAGGTCTTGAGAAAGAATAAGGGAGAGTAGTAAACAATGTTTGATAAACTATCCGTAGAGGTGAGACGTCATGTTTCCTGTCCTAGATTAGTTTAGTTTGACTAGGTCAATGTAGTATCGTCTGGTGATTTTGATTTCAGATGTGTTTCCTCCTTTTTTTTTAGTCATGACGTAGAACTAGTTACCGTGGGATGGGAGAATCACGAAACCATGAACCTTTATATGTGATAAAGGTTTATCTCATCTTGAGGATCCAATTGACCCCAGCCCCCTCACCCCCCTTCTTTCAACCTAATCTGTCTCCGTATTTTGATACTAGGAAGTTTATATTTTGTTAGTTAAACTTTAACTGATAATTTAGGGTCGACCGATAGTAGAAATATAATTAAATATGATAGTTAAATAAACTATTATTTTCAAGAATATCTGTTTCTTCCTGATTAGTACCAACATTTCCTGGACAAATTTGATATATACCCTTGTGGCAAATATTCCTTAATTCTTATAACTTCTATATGAACACTTGTATATTTATTATGTCAATTCATTGTTTGAGTAAGTAATTTTTTTAATGTGGAAGTGATTTCTTATGAGTCCACCTTTCATCATTTATTGTTAAATAAATTTTGAAAAGATATTAAATAGAAATGATAACGAAAAAGATATTGATCAAGTTTTATTATTTCGTAGTAATTGTAAGATTGTGATGACCTGAACTAATAACAGGATTCACAAAGAGACTAACAAAGATGTCAGTCTCAGCTAAAGACAAACTGGTATTATGTCTCCGATGTCAGACACCCAAGCGTGGCTCAGTCTGTGCTGACTCACTGGTTGTGAAAGTGAAGTCAAAACTTTGTAGCTCCTGTAGAGAGTGGAGTTAACGTGACCACATAACGAGGTCAGACGACAGTTAGAACCTCTGATGACGACGAACTACTCAACTAAACTGTGGTGACAATTCATTTATTTGTGTGTGTCTGTACGTATCTTTATACTCTCTTAAAAAGGTAATGTATATTACCAACTACTAAGAGTTAGGTTGTTAGTTGGTATAAATGGAAAAGACGTGTCTGAATAAGTTTTTAAGACGAGCGAGAAGATAGATCCTTATCCTTTTTTTTGTTTTGGTCAATTATAAAAGTCGAATATTTCTCCCAAAGAGTCAGGTATGATAATAAAAGGGACTTGGACCCCTTATTTTCGTGGTTTCTCACGGTTTCTCATTCTCCCACGACACGTGTTGTGGAGACGATCCCTCCTTTTACTGTATAATCCATAAAGTATTACTCCAAACACTCGGACCCTCTACTTCCATCCTGACCGTCTTCTTTATACTTCTCTTTATGCTTCAAGACCTTTGTTTCTGATCTATCTTACCTTATTTTTACGGAGACTTTATTGTGTTTTGTTAGTGTAAAGTTCTGATTGAAAAAAACAAAAACGAAAGACTGTATGAAATTAAAAAAAAAGTAAAAAATAACCCCATATTTACTATATTGTAATCAAAATCCATATATTGTATTACTAAACTATAAACATATATATTCTTACTATTAGTCCTTGACACGAGATAAGTGAACGACGAATCGGACCAAAGGATTAAAACTATCGATAATGACTTGAATTAAACGGGACTTACATCTTCTGACTGCACCCCGACTCACTTTGACCCCGTGTCGAGTGGTCCTTACCGACTCCGAAGAGTTCTTTTGAGATCCTCAGGTTCACCCTTTAGTCCTTTATTCGGGTCTCTTTGACGATACTCGTATGACTACCTATCAAATCATAAAAAAGGATTTCGATCTTTAAAAACGATGTTGATTTCGACGATTTAGTTCGTAACATAAAATGATTTTGACGTAGTGAGTTTAGGTTTACAAGAAGTATTCGGTCGTTTATAAACAACTGAGGAGTACTATGGGTTGAGGTCCGATCTTTATCGGAAACGGTACGTAGGAGACAGTAGTCGTATATCATTGTGGAAGCGTATGCTGTCGTACACGTTTCGTGTGTCCAGGTAAAAGACAGGACAAGTCCTTAGATGATCTAATATCAATGATATCTGACCACGTATAGTTGTTGGAGTTTATTCGTCTACTATACTGAGATTGCCGTCTTTCGTTTGTCCTTGATTTCCGGAAAACTACTCCAACTTTCTCCTCTCACTTTTTCGACCGAATTTTGAGTTACAAGTTTTTTGATTCTAGTACCGTAGACCAGGGTAGTAAAGTACCGTTTATCTACCCCTTTTACATCTTTATCACTGTCTAAAATAAAAGAACCCGAGGTTTTAGTGATGCCTACCACTGATGTCGGTACTTTAATTTTCTGCGAACGAGGAACTTTCCTTTTGATACTGTTTGGATCTGTCATATACTTTTTCGTTTCTGTAGTGAAACGAGTGTTTCCAGGTATATTAGTTTCGATACTACAACTTCGACTTTGAGGTTATGAAACCGATGGACTACACTTCTAGACTGAGTAAACTTTTCTGGGACTACAACCCTTTCTAACTCCCGTCCTCCTCTTCCCCTGCTGTTCCTACTCTACCAACCTACCGTAGTAGTTGAGTTACCTGTACTCAAACCCACTTGAGGCCCTCAACCACCACCTGTCCCTCCGGACCGCACGACGTCAAATTCCCCAGTGTTTCTCAGCCTGTGCTGACTCGTTGACTTGACTTGACTTGACTACCAAAAAGACCATCAATTTATCTCTACACTCGTAACCGGTTATCTCTTTCGACTCACGGTTTCTTAAATACGTAAGTTTAACACCACGACCTCTTCTGAGAACTCTCAGGAAACCTGTCGTTCCAGTTTGGTGAGTTAGGATTTCCTTTAGTTGGGACTTATAAGTAACCTTCCTGATGACTTCGACTTCGAGGTTATGACAGATGAACTACGTTTCTCGACTGAGTAACCTTTTCTGGAACTACCACCCTTTCTAACTCCCGTCCTCCTCTTCTCCGCTGTCTCCTACACTACGAACCTATCATAGTGGTTAAGTTACCTGTGCTCAAACTCGTTTGAGCCCCTCTATGATTTCCTGTCGCTTCGGACCGCACGACGTCAGGTGCCCCAGTGTTTCTTAACCTGTGCTGAATCGTTGACTTGTTGTTGTTCTTATCCAGTCGTCGACTGGAAGGGGATGTTAGAAGTTTTACAGTTACCGAAAAAGATCTGATAACCGGATCCTGAGTGTCTAATAATTATTTATTGGAATTCGAAAAACCTTTTGTACGAAGTGAGGATTATAGTCAACTTGTTATGAAAATATCTACGATCACTCCCGTGAAGTAGGAAAGGTTACTAAAGAATGTTTCTATTTTAGTTTGAGTAATTTTAATTTGAAATACGTTTTTACACGATATCCATAGGGGCTCAAATACTTCACTTTTCCCAAAGTTTGGGAATAAAAAGACTAAAATTGTACTTGAATCTTCACGTAAAGACCTCCTTTTCAAGGGTCGATTTGAAAAAGACTTACTCTATTTGATATAATCTTGGTGTGTTACATGACCGTGAACATTATAATAAGTGAGTAGATAGGTAGGTTAGAAATAGGGACGGTTGGACAGACAGTGTGTTGGTTGTTTGGTTATTTAATATACACTCATGGCGAATGAGGAACCTTCCTTTCAATACTGGTTAGATCTATCGGATAAGTTTTCGTCTCTGTAATAAAACGGTTGTTTCCAGGCAGATCAGTTCCGATACCAAAAAGGACACCAGTACATACCTACACTTTCAACCTGACACTTCTTTCGACTCGTGGCTTCTTAACTACGAAAACTTGACACCACAACCTCTTCTGAGAACTCTCAGGGAATCTGACGTTCCTCTAGGTTGGTTAGGTAAGATTTCCTCTAGTCAGGACCCACAAGAAACCTTCCTTACTACGGTTTCGACTTTGAGGTCATGAAACCGGTGGAGTACGCTTCTCAACTGAGTGACCTTTTCTGAGACTACGACCCTCCCTAACCCCCGTCCTCCTCTTCCCCTGCTGTCTCCTACTCTACCGACCTACCGTAGTGACTGAGTTACCTACACTCAAACTCACTTGAGACCCTCAACCACTACCTACCCCTCCGGACCACACGACGCTAAGTACCCCAGCGTTTCTCAGTCTGTGGTGACTCGCTGACTTGACTTGACTTGACTTGGATAATATATTTTTTGGTTACTACATATTCTGTCCCGAGGTTAAGACATGTCTCAGTCATCCCCTCTGATCGTCTTGTCTATTTACTTTTTAAAATTTAAGTCACCATCTATTTGTCGTTTCAGGATGACATTTCGTGTCCCTTGATGTAGGTCAGAGGACCCTGTTTAGTATTACCTTTTCTTATAATTTTCTTACATATATACACATTTTGACTCAGTGAGACAAGATGTCTTCTCTGACCGTGTTGTGACGTTTAGTTGACATGAAGTTATTTTTATTTTTAAATTTTTATTAATTTTTTGATTTGCCATCCATGGTATAATTTCCAATTTTTTACCCTCTCAACCTCTTTCAAATAGTCTACAAGACCATAAATTCGACTTAAAATATCAAATATCAAATGTGTCGAAATATTTACTCAAGTACTTTCACTCCCACCCCTCACACACGCAACCTCCCCTCTCCTGTAAACATCGTCTCGTCTGTGTATACGTTTCCAAACCCCTTGGTTCTTCGTTCGCCTCGTCACCCCGACTTCTTACCTCTTGGCGAGTCACACCCCCTTCCTGTCGTTTGTCCCCTCTGTCTCTCCCGCGGACAAGAAACATCGTGGAGATCGTAGCAAGACTGGACCCCTAGTGGAATAATTACAATCGGTAGTGTAAATAAGTGTAATACCGAGAGTCTGAGATTGTAGAGGAAAACATAGATGTCATAGGTTATGTAGTGTAAAACAGTCCTGAATGACTATATAAAAACGACCGTTTACGGACGTGAATCACTGAGACCCATTACATTGTTAAAGATGATTTAAGCATTTAATGAACAAGTCACTCAAATTTCTCTCTTTGACAAAGAAGATATTTAGTTCTCCACCGTCACACCAGGATTATTTTGCCCTTTTAGTGTGCGTAAAGTCGTTTGACCGCGAGAGGAATTGAGATGTGAGGATGGTACTNGACCCATTACATTGTTAAAGATGATTTAAGCATTTAATGAACAAGTCACTCAAATTTCTCTCTTTGACAAAGAAGATATTTAGTTCTCCACCGTCACACCAGGATTATTTTGCCCTTTTAGTGTGCGTAAAGTCGTTTGACCGCGAGAGGAATTGAGGTGTGAGGATGGTACTCATATACTTTTATTATTATTATTTTTGTTTTAAGATTTAAATTAAATGAATTTTGAATAACAAACATACAGAATCCATTCTTTCTAGTAAGTGACGGTCGTATTAAATTAATACTCTTTGGTCCAAGACTCGAAGAGTCTGCTCCTTACATTCGGTACTCTTTAGTTGTTTTATGTGGTCACCTATTATAGAACACCAGTTTATAGTTTACAAAGAGGAGGGCGACCGTAAGCTGTTACAATCGAACACTGGTAAATATTATCAACGTCCCGGTTCTCACAGTTGTCAACGTCCTTAAAGTTAACATCCTGTACTTTACTTCAATATTTTGTTCTCGGTATCGTCCAAGAAGTTCCGTGTATGATACCTCTTTTTGTGATCTAACGGATGAGAACTTTCGTACAGAGACAATGTGTCTTTAACTTTTAAAGAAAAAATATATAGTTAAAACTACCGAGTGTGTGCGGAGAGATGATCTTACAACAACAAGTCAACGAGTCAGTACAGACTCAGAAACACTGACGTTGTACGGTCCGGAAGGGCAGGAAGAGATGGTCTTATTCATCTATTTACCGAAACACCCTTGAGACCTCAGACCAACTACCTTTGTGATCTCTTCGATTCAACCCTTGGAACCGTCTCTCTACAAACTTCTTTCTCCTACCCAACGTCAAAGAAAACTTTTTGTTTCATCTTTAATCTTCAGAGCTATTGATGTTGAAAAGAGTGCAAGGGTGTGTCAAGTTCCTTTCGAATCGAGTCCACCGTTGACTTTCTCTCCTGTGAAAAAACTAATAGTTACTCGGTCCTTCTTTACCTGGGTCTGTCTCCCCCTGGATCACCGACACGTCTCCACCAGATTTCACTCGTCCCAAACGTAGGACGAGAAAGAGGAAGTCGTCCCCATACGTTTACCTCAAAACGGACACAAGAGGTGGGTGGGTGTTTGATTCTTGTAAAATGTAACAATTTACGGAAGCTTTTCCAGTTTTCTTATAAAACATTGTGTCCTTCTGAAATGCTTTAAGTTTAAAGTCTAGGTATTTACTTCGATTGAATGAGGTGTGTCCGAGAGAGAGGAGGAAGACGAGGTGAGTCTCTGGAGTGATTCAACCATCAGACGTGAACCGATGGGAACATTAAGAACTCAAAAGGACTCCACCAGTTGCTATACTCACGGGATACCTGTCACTGGAACGAAACACGAAGGGAGGAAGTATCAAGTATCGTGTATGATCCAAACAATATTTATATTCTATTCTTTTAAGGAGGACTTCGTCGGGAACTCTACTCTAACTTCATATTCCTCAAATAAAGCCTCCCCAATCTTGGTACCATCTGACTCTGGGTCTGGTAGGATTTCTGATTTCCTTTACAAGATCCTTATTTTGTATACCCAAAGGTACACTTTATCCATTATTCATTTGTCCATTATTCACATTTATTGACTGAAAACTAGTTTTACACGTGTGTGACTATCTGTGTGCGTGTTGTGTGTACTTGGTCGACGTCGGACCGATACTAAGATATGACCGATATGGACAACAATCACGAAACATTGAACAACAGTCCCGAAACCTTGGACCGATTCTACTGTCTTTTATTTTTGACGAGTTTCAAGGTTAGAGATTTCTAAGTAAGCAGGTACATTAAATAAGTTATTTGTGAATGAGTGATGTAGTCACTCATAGAAGTGACACGGTCCCTGAGTTTTGTACGATTGACATATTCGTTTCTATGTATAAACTCAGATGCGAGACCAGGGAGGTAGAGTTGGTCGGGTAACAGCGGGACTGAGTCGAGGAAGGTCGAGTAAGAGAGTCGTCGTGAAGACAGAAGGAAATAATCCTCAATACTGGTGTCTTGCCTCATCAGTCTGGTTTGAATAGGACCGTTCCCTCGGATAGGTTCAGTGTAAAGTAGAGGAAACTACTGTTGTCGAAACTTTAAACTGGACACGGTAGGGGTCGACAGGACGAGAATTACTGTTTCCTTTTATTACTTTAATCGTACTTTTTCGTCGAATTTGGAAATTTTATATAAACGGACAAATTATCAAAGTTACAAAGACGAAAATTGACGAGTTTCATTATTCCGTGTGACTGTCACGCCCAGTTACTTTAGGTCTCCATTAGTGGTATCCAGTAAAATTAGTTTCTAGATTATTTGTTTTCTGTGTTTCATGAGGTGAACTACAGAGAGGATAGATATAGAACTTTTACTTTTTTTCGATACTTTAACGACTGTCTCCCTCGTTTTTCTATTTACCTTATTTTCGAAACTTATTAATTATTGATTTAGTCCTCGACTTTAGTACAAAGATAGTATAAAATTATTTGTGTTCTTCCAAAAGACCCCTTTTTATGGAACTCTCTACTTGGAAATCCTCACTTTGTAAACTTCCCGAAGAACAGGAGACTATTTGGTAGAAGGCCGTAGAAGACCGCAAAGAGTCGTCGAAGACGGGAAGCGGAAAGTTAGAGAAGGAAATCGGAGGAGAAGAGAAGGATTCTTTCTTGTTTATTGTTCCTGCAATTATAGTCGAAGTTCGGTTTTCCTTTCTCACGACATCCCCTTACCAGTATCAGGATCTTCTCTTTCTGGGTCCAAGATCTTTTCTACGATCGGGAAGGAGTTCCCACCGTGGTCTCCAATTCGGACTCGCGAACTCAGGTCGACGACTACACGTGAGACCGTGACGGGGAAGGTTTGACACACTGGAACCGGTACAATGAATAGATGGGGTACGGAGTCAAAGGAGTAAACATTTTACCTATTATTGTCATAGGTGACTGATCCCTAAATTGTGTCTGATGTACTCTTTCGAGTCCGTCTTACGAATCTGAGTACAAGTCGCCCTGCTAGTAGTGTCAGTAGTGGCGCAGCAGTAGTTTGTGACCCGGAAGTAAAACACATACATTGTATTCAATAGTGAAGATGGATGAAGGATCCTCTCTACACTTCTGTTTACTCTACTAAGTATACGATTCCATGTGTTTACGTGTCGCGATACAAATGATTTAACATGTTCTCTACCAAAGGACGAACGGGGAAAGAATCAACTCGTCTAATAAAGGTCTATCAAACTGTTTAGACTTTGCCACATCTATGACGAGGGATCACCACTTTAGTGTCTACAAATGTTAGGGAGAGTAGTCGGGGAACCACGGAAGTAAGGACCGGTCTTGTGACAGAAGAGTAGTCCGACGTGTAGGAGATCCTTCAAAAGACTGTCTAAATACATCAGAAACATCAAAAGTTTGACCTACAAGAGTTCATCCTTGACCTACAAGTACACAGTCTCCTACGACGTCTTTCTAGGACACATAACACCTGACTTATAAACACAGGGGGTGAGTTGGGGACACAACTTTAGGATCGGGGGTCTCACTACCGTAATCCTCCACCCCCAAACCCCTGGTACTCTTACCTTGGATTTTCTCCGAGATCCCCCGAGAGGGTGGGGAAGACGGGGTACTCCTGTGTCGCTCTTCTGACATAGACACTTGACTCCAGCGTGGTCTGTGTCAAACGACCGTAAAGCTAGAACCTGAAGGATCGGAGTCTTGATACTCTGTTTGTAGAGGACATACAGAATAGTCGGTGGATCAGATACCGTTAAACAATATCGCCGACGGTGATTCTGTGACACGAACCATCCTCCAATCTCGTCTAGTAGAGACTCCAGGTTAGGTCCAGAGTCTCCCGTACAACGAGGAGACGAAAGTAACTATGAAACGAGGAGATCTCTTGTCGTTATTCTTATTATTGTCCTTACTTTTGATACTGAAGGACTCCCAGATAATACATGGTCCGTAGGACTTATGGTACTAAATTATTGGTGTTAGGACTTTCATCTATAAAGTGTCTATTCCTTTTCTCCAGAGTGCCAGATCACTGAGAGGGTTCCAGGGTCGAACGGTCACCGTCTCCCAGACTAAGATTTTGCTAGTGAGGTTAATGAACGATTGGTTTCCAGTGTCCGAGTTCTTCTCGACCTCAACTTTCTCTGGAACCTCATTACATAGGTGTGAAAGGTGTGTCAAACGCCTTACAAACATATCCTAGGTACAGTCTTTCAGTAGGTTTCAGAAAAAACGTATAAGATTTACTACCCTCTAGTCAGAGACCTCTAAACACACCTTTCGAGATCCGCCTCAACCTCTTCGACCGAGGGTCATCGTTTAGATAGTGAATAATCAGTTCACTGAAGTGTGTTCAGTCAGTTTGATGCTAAGGATAAAGAAACAGGTTTTTTACTCCTATTATTACATGGAGTCCTATGTTCCTTTTTTACGAGAAACACTTGATGACGTTGCGAATGTCATTAACCAATTCGTGAAAAAGTTAAAAGTTGTAAACGGAAGAACATTGAAATAGACAGTAAAAGTCAAGACGAATCCTTCTACCTTGTTTGAGTAGACGAGTATTAGTGACCCGAGGACGATGTACGGACCGCGAGACGACCCAGGACCCACGTGTCGTTACTTGTTTCGTCCATGACAGGGACGGACACTTGTAGATCAGTGAATGAGGAGGTGAATTGTGTGGGGGTTTTGCTAAAAACCCTTTTAGAAGAGATGCTTTGGAGAAGTTTATAGTTTTTTGTTGATGGTACACTGAGAACCAAGAACACTGACTATACGTCTGAAAAAGAAGGAAGAGACAAGAGTGTCAGAAATGACTCCCTGTAAAGGTCTCTGTACGTAATTCTGTTTCTGTTCACCCTGGACCCCTTTTAATGTTTTGGAGACCCACGGAATCAAAGGACTGGACATTTTACCCCTACTCTTCTGATGGATATCTCTCGAGAATCCTCTTGACTTATTTAATTACACATATTTTCAAAATCTTGGTGCAAATCGTGTGTCGTTCGACGACGACAATAAGTCAACGATTCAGCTGAGCCTGAGAAACACTGGGATTTCTGACGTCGTGTGGTCCGAAGGGTCAGGAAGTGATAGAGGGCCTCAAACGAGTCTAAGTACGTAAACATTCTTAAGTGTAAGTTTTCCCTTCGTCGTCAAGTGGTCCCTTCTTTGATAAAAGGTCCCAGTCCTACAAGTGCCCCTCTGCGCATGAGCACTCGAACCCGTTCACTTCCGCGATCTGGTGACGCGACGCAGGGCGGAATGGAGGAGAGAGTGAAAAGCGAGACGAAGGAGGACGAAGAAGGAGACGAGGAGGAGGAGGTCCTGAAAGGAAGCGAGGAGGGAGAAGAAGAAGTCGAGGAGGTCGAGGTTCCGGCGGAGGACGACGAAGACGAACTCGAAGAGCTTGAGGAGCGAGAGGCAGAGGGGTGCCGCCGCCGCGTCGAGGAGGTCGGCGAACGGCCGAAGGTGGACCCTTCACGGAAGTCGGAGGAACCGGAGCGACTGGGAGGGAGGTCGCGCCGACGTTTCCTCACCCTGTGAGCAGACTGCACAGCCAGACGTCCGGAACGTAGGGTGTGCCTATAGAGGTGACGGGAGTGACCTGTCGCCTTGGAGTGCCGATTCAACCCCAGGTAGACCTTAAGGGTCCAGACTTAGGCTCAGGGGAGAGACGGTGAATGGGACCCAAAGGATCCGACATGTTACCCTCGTTTGTCCGTGACAACCACCCCGACATTTAACCATGTTGGTGACCCCTTTTGTCATACCTCCAAGGAGTTTTTCAATTTTCATCTTGACGGTATACTCCGTCCTTAAGGTGAAGACCCATAAATAGGTTTCTTTTACTTTTGTGATTGAGTTTTTTCTATGTTCATTACGGGTACCAGTACGCCGTAGTAAATGTTATCGGTTCTATGTCTTTGTCGGATTCACGGGTAACCACCTACTTGCATAATGTTTTTACATTTTCATCCATGTTACCTTATAATAACTCGGTGTTTTTACCTTCTTTAGAATATATTTATGAGTAAATGTCCATCACTCCCGTAAGAATTGATATAGACTTGTATCCACCGGGTAAAGACTGTGAAAACATTGTCTACTTAATGGTACCAGACCATAGTAAATAAGGTGCGTCTCTTATCGAGACCACAAAGATCGATACTCCGTTCTCCTCCTTGTCTTTTCCTCAAGTTCTAATGTATCAATGGGTATCGCTAAAAAACGCACGTAGAGTACGAAAATTTTATCACTATATCAAGACTTATTTGAAACAGGAAATCATGATACGAAAAGTTCGACGTAAACCTTTTAGATAAATCACCTCACCTGACATTAATCGTAAATTTTCTTAGTTGCTCTTTTGTAGTCTCCCATAACGTACCTTGTTCCCTTTGCTGGAAAAGAACTGTAAGAATAAAGTCAATATTTATGTATACATCCATACATGACCCTATACTATATTTTAAATATAGAATGATCCTCGACTCCAATTGTTCAATTTTTTATAGTAAGATCCAAGAACTATCGATTTCTAGTTGAGAATAAAAATTGAGTCAGTTCCAATCCCCTGGGAAATTCTGAACTATAACGAGAAAGTTTCAAAATGAACAAGTATCCGGACACTGAGGTCTCTCGTTGGGAGAGGAAAGTCAATTTCAGAGAGGTAGAAGTCTCAACCAAGAAGGACAAGTACCACAAAACAAACCATCCTGACGATTGTGCACAGATATCTTTGAAAAGACCTGAGGTGATCCACAGCGAGTTAGAAGTAAAACCTGTAAGTCTACGGGTAGTAAAACCCTGAACAATTTAGTCAGTACTGGGTAGGTGGGTCATCTTGTGATATTGTAATTGACATCCGAATATGAGTGACCACATCTTTCGATCGTTTTTCTATGTGACAATACGTGTCACTTTCTTAGTGAAATTCTGTCTCTAAATATTAATATGTGTAGACATATGTAGATATAGACAAAACTTACATATGTGTATTTCTCATAGACCCCTTTTACAATGACCACCAAAGGAATTCACTACCCACGAATTGAACGAGACTTAACTCTAAAAGTACAGTATAAAATCTCTTTTGTAGATCGATATTCTTTTACCCAGATAGTTTCCCTTTTCATTAATTTAGTTGTTTTCCTCGATACGAGTTTTGTCCTTGTTCTTAAAACCGGCGTAGTGTAGACGAGTCTACACGACCGTACCGGACTCACAATCCCATGGTGATTATACCTTTAAAGAAGGTCTTCCAAGAAAGGAGAAAGACACCGAAGCGATCCACTTTCAGCTCTAATTATATCTGGAAAGTGATACTTGTGTCGATCAAAAGTCAATCTGATTATCCATGATTCGATTAGGTTTATCTCCGAGAGTGAGGAGGGGTCGAGGAGAGTGAGATATTGATAGACCTCGTTTCACTCCACAGAGACGAAGATATCCCTAGTTAAAGATTACCTTTGATGTTGATTGTATACAACCGTCGATTTAATTTTTGATTATTATACCATCGTCAAACAAAGTAAAAAAAGGACAGTTTTGTATCGTTTTAATTTCGTTCTCAGAGTTAAAACCCAAGAGTCAGGAGTCACACAACGACAGAGAACACTGAATAGAAAAGCTCAACGGGTCAAAAGACCTAAAGGTTTGTTACCCGTACAATTAACAGTTAAACTCAAAACTGATTTTGACCAACTCTTCGACCGATTAACAATTGGTTTGAAGAAAGATGACTGTCTAAAAATTTCAATAAAGAAAATTATTTTAACATGAACCTGGATGTCGTGTACAAAATTTGATAGTTCATTAACAACAAGTCAGCGATTCCACACAGACTGTTAACATTGGGGTACCTGACTTCGTGTGGTCCAAGGGGTAGGAAGTGGTAGAGGCCCTCAAACGAGTCTGTGTACAGGTAACTTAACTACTACGGTAGGTTGGTAGAGTAGGAGACAATGGGGGAAGAAGAGAACGGGAATTAGAAAGGGTCCTAGTCCCAGAATAGATTCATTAATTTATTGTTATGAAAATCCATTATAAGAAACTTGTGAAAAGTACTTGAACTGTGACAAGATCCCGAGATTGTGGAATTTCCTGACCGTGAAGTCGTTCGAGACGTGAGTCGAATGGTCGGACTTAGTCGAACTAAAGATCTAAAAGATACTTAAGGATTATTTGAATTAAAAATGTAGATAAAAGAACGGTTAGGGTTCATTGTAGATATTCAAGATGGGAAGAGTAAGGGAGTGTGAAATAAATCCGAAACTTATGTGTAGAAAGGAAGGTACACGAAAGTCGAGAGAAAACATTTTGACACTGATCGACGACGACGATTCAGTGAAGTCAGTGACACACACTGGGGTATCTACCGTCGGGAGGTCCGAGGGGGCAGGGACCCTAAGAGACCCTTTCTTGTGACCTCACCCAACGGTGAAGGAAGAGGTCAAGTACTTTCACTGATCTAAAGACGAGTTTAAAAACACATCTTTTTAACACACGTATTGTTATATAAATGGATTGTGAAATCGTAGAATTTCGCCGATCTTTACAGGTAGGGAGTATCAAGACGAACGAAGACTCACAATAGGTACGAAACCACATTCCTCGTCAGACTGAAGATATGTTGTAGACGAACCTTTAAAGAGTAAACTTCACAAGGTTTTTTGTCCCCGATGTCCGTTCCTTAGGTGTAATATCCCTGGGGTCTAAAAAAGGTCTTACAAACCGTGTCGTCGGTCACTGTATTGTCTCTGACGTTAAACCGTGGTCGTCAACCTCGCTCACACACATCCTTGCCCCGTGCCTCTCAGTCCATCGGTCCACAGGTACCGTCCGAAGACATTGAACTCAAGAAGATGTTTCGACCCCCCGCCCCCTTAGAGGTATAAGTTGGATCTTCACTCCTAAACGGACGCATATGAACTAGGGACCCAGTCCTTCTAGGGGACTTCCTCCCGTACCGTTGGGTGAGGTCATAAGAACGGACCTCTTAAGGTACCTGTCCCCTCGGACCATCCGATGTCAGGTATCTCAACACTTCTCAACCTGTCCGGACTTCGCTGAATCGCACATCCGTGAACAGATAAACAGGATGTGAATTAGCGGGTCTAGATAAGTCACACTATCCTCTCCCCTACTTTTTCCCCTTAGACTTCGAGACGTTCTCCCAATCAACGAGAGGGAGAAGAAGGGAGAATCTCTAAGAGGTTCCGTTTTATTGTAGTTTCCGAGAGATTCAGGACGCCATTTCTCTGTATTGAATAAATCGCTATTTCTCTCCATTGAATAAATCAAATTAGACTACAAAGGTTTCATAGACCGGTGTCCCGTTAGAAGGAAAAGACGTCGTTAAAAAAAATTTGTTACAAATCTTTTATGTGAGAACTTTTACCATAACTCTCAAAGGAAAATACTTCAGACGACCTGGGATGTCTCTTACTTAGGTACTGTACTTGAGATCACTATGACAAAAGATTATTCGACTATAATGCACTTGTATAATCCAGTCACTTGTTTTTGTATCTATGGTTCGTCCTAACTAGACGGAACAGTTTATTACCCTTTTCGTCTAGTTTGGAACAGACTCGTCCCGGACGACAAGAGGACAATCCCTAACTATCGGACTAGACGACTGCCTCATAGAGACTCTGTTACCGGTCACTGGAGTGTTGTTTTCATACAACGGACAATCGTGCAAAGACAGACCTCAGTGTCCCATCCCTCTGACTGAAAAAAAAAAAGTGTGTACTCATCTCAGTGACAATTGATCGGTGATACAGAATGGACTTTCATAAGAGCCACACAAATTCAAACACCCAGTACTTAAGAGGTAAGACTCTGAAGTGAAGACATTTAGGGAAGAAACGTAGGTTCTTCGAGAATTGCAGAAACGAAAGAAATAGGAAAAATCAGAAGAGTAGAAACTCGATTGGTTACCATGTATAGTCCTTCTTTGTTGCTATTTTTAGAATAATCCAAAGTCAACCATAGTGGTTTATTTTGGGTTGTAACAATCCTTCGGTCTTTTGACTCTTCAGTTTGTTTGGTGACCTCTTACTACACCATCTGGACCTTAGTCTCCTTTAAGAACCTCGTACTCGATACCAGGAGGTCGAAGACTCGTTTCTGGGACTGGTGTCAAAATCCTCCAGTCCTAGTAGGAATAAAGTGACTCCAAAATAAAAGTTTTCACTGCCTCCACAATGGTAAACCTTTGGTAATACAATACCTTTGAGGTGTACTCTCCCCAACAAAAGTCAAGGGTGGCCCTTCTCGTTAATAATTACACCGGAACTACCCTCTTACCGGTTCAATGAACCTGTCCAAAGAAGAACCTACTTCCCACGAAGAAACTCTTCCCAAACTTACACAACTCCTCCTTTATTCTTTGGATGACTCAATCGGTCTAGACAGTTCAGTCAGAACCGTCTACAGTCTCCTTCTGGTGGGTAGTTTACTTATTGAAGTACTATCTTCTGTATTATTGGGATGGAAATCTCCCTACTGCGTCTCTGGACACCCCGGTACAAACATCAGTAGATTTCGTAATTTCTATCTTGCGTTTCCTTTTTAAGGTCCCGACTGGAACTGAAGGTAACTTCCACTATTAAATCAGAGACTTTCACCGAAACCCTAACAACACCCTCTGTCTCCTTCCACCATGTACCTCCCGTTCATAATCGAGATTAAAAACACACGTGCACATCCGAAACACAATGTTCAAGGAGTGTCACTCTGTCTAATAAAGGTTCATATGACTTAAACGTATCGAAAAACCCCCCTCCGTTTCCTCAAGTTTAATGGAAGTAGTAGAGTGGGTAAGAATTTTTTACTCACACTCTTGTCCACTCCAAGTAATGACGAGTAAACTTCTGTTTGTCACTGTTTCGTGATTGTAAGATTTCTCTGGTTTCCTCCTCCCAAACCCACATTCTTGAGTCCCGAGGTCCCCGACGGTTCCTACCAGGGTGGGGAATGGACTAGTGAGTGGAGAAACGTCAACAATACGAAGACTATGGATTGAGGGTGGTTTCACGTGCAAAATGATTCTTTTCCTAAAAAAAAAAGAGAAATGACTACTCAGAAGTCATCAGGAAACGGACTAACGAAAACGGCTCATAATAAACTAATTTAATGATAGCTACCTGATAAGTAATGGTGCCACGGGATCGATCAATTCTGAAAATTAGAAAAAGGTTCACCGTATATAGATCCTGTCGGGAACCTGAACGACTTCTCCCTCCGACATTAAAACGATAAGAAAGACTCTCGAAACAGACTTTCAGTCCTTTAGACTCAAAATCAAAATCGCAACAGTTGTTAGATTGACAAGGAAATTCAGTGGATTGTAGAGACCTTACGACCGAGGCACACGTACTTTTCTCTCCCAACCCGATTTACTAGGGAAGGATTAGGAAGTTTGACACGGAAGGGAGAACCGAGGTCTAAACACGACTCTCCGAGTCTCTTCTGTTCCTTGGAGGACCAGACAGGGCGTCGAAATTAAGTTGCCAGGACCGGACCACCATTTAGTCATAAATAACCCGTCCGTCCTCGTTCGTTCCAGAGAAAAGTAAGACTGGATGGTAACAACCCTTATCGGGGTCTTTGATACCTACCCTCAAATATAGGACCAATTCTTCATAGACCCTTATGTGTAAATTCCCACTACCTCCAGCGGAACGTCACTTGGGTACTTTCTTTAACACTCAGTGTGGAATATCAAACACCTCGTGATATGTTTCTCTTTGAGTAAAGAGGATAAAACCTCAGTCTCTATAAAGGTCAGAGGGTTTTACGTAATAGATTAAATGACTGGTTTTTACACACATTTTATCTAAACATTTTGGTATGTACAGATTGTCTTCTTTGTAGGGAAAAAAAGTTCAAGACAGACATAACCGTTTCAACACCATCTACCATACGAATATAAGAGAAACCTTCTGAAATTTTTTAAGGGTTTCTTTATTACTATTAAATTACGACTGACGTTTAATAAAAAAGAAAGACCCTTTACTTATTTATTTAAGACATTGTGAAATTCCTCGTGTCACCCAACCGTAGATATCGTCTAAGTTGGATTCGATTACCCTATAAGACTCGGGTGACCCTTTTCGTAATCTCGGAGATCTAGTTTTACACTGGTTCTTCTCCTGGATACGACTACCTAATTATGTCCCGGTACATAGGACTCATCCTTTACCGTTAGACGAGGTCGTAAGAGTGGACCCTTTAGGGTACCTATCTCCTGGGACCACCCGATCAGACACGCACGATTCAACGAAGTCAGTACAGACTGGGACAACGTCATCGGGCGGTTCGAGGAGACAGGTACCCCAATAGGGCCCGTTCTTATGACCTCACCCAACGGTACGGGATGAGGTCCCCTAGAAGGGCTGGGTCCCTAACTTGGGCACAGAGAACGTAAAGGACGTGACTGTCCGTGCAAAGAATGGTGATCACGGTGGGCCCTTCGGACCCGATGTTAGGTGCCCCAGTGTTTCTCAGCCTGTGTTGACCCATGTCGTGTCGTTTTTTTTCTCACTAGTCACCCCATCGTGTACCCACATACACACATCCCCACCCTAAGGTCACTGTATGAGAACACGGTCTCTCTGTGAGTTTTTCAAAGTTGTTCAGATTTTCCTGACTCCGTGGTCAAAGAGACAACATGACGAAACATAGTAAACTAAGGTCTTCTTACTATTCTTGATCACGTTCAATATGAAAAAGTCTGATTCAACTTGTATGAAAACAATCTAAGTCTTCGGAGTTAAGGACAAGGTCCGGGTTACAGATAGTGTACTTTCCGGGACAGGTACCTGTTGTACCTGAAGGACCCCTCGACTCCGAGATGGGTCTGGGTGTCTCAGTCTCAGACACAAAGTATTCTAGGGTCCACTGGTCGTTCATGGGACTACAAATCACTCTCCGAGACCGGATGCACTATACTTATAATCAAAGTAATGATATACTTGTCGAGACGACCTTTGACAAAAGGATAATCTCCGGTCTATAAGGGGGGTTCTTCAAAGACATATCGCCTCCCTCGAGTCGAGAGACTACTGGATCTACCCACCAGCCCCCCTCTGAGTTCTCCCTCCCCCATATACATATGTGTATCGACTAAAGTACGACAACGTGTCGTCTCTAATCATGCCACGACATTTCGTTAATATGAGGTTAATTTTTTATTCAATTTCTATAACGGGGTGTGTTTTACGATCGAAATCTCTACTTCGATTTATTATTATATACACCCTATATATTTATATATACACCCTTCGCTTTATTTATTATATACACCCTATAAAGACTGAAATCAGGGTTTCATTACAAGTAAAAAACCTTGACTTAAACATCAACAAAAAGACAATGTCTTACTCTTGTCAACAAAGGGTTGTACAAGTTGTTTAAAGAGTCGTCGGAGTAATCTCGGTTTAAATCAAAAGATCAAAAATCGTAAGTACGAAAGAGGACGAAAATTGACCCGTCACAAGTGTAAGCCAAAAATGAGGGTTCGGTGGTGTTCAAGATGATCTTTTACCCTCCTTGTGTATGGTTTTTGTTTTATTTATATTGTACTTGATCTCAAGAAAAATGTACTTAGAATCCCTTTTTTCCAAATTCTTTTATTAGTAAGAGGATAATTTAGAGTAGACAAACGATTTATATCTAAACAGACACAGAATAAGACACGATATTACCCGTCTTTTTACATCGTTCTCAGGTAGACTCAACCCGAGTTATTGATGTTAAGTCAGGGTGTTCGTCTCATTAAGTTGAGAATACAAACTATTAAATCAAAATGGTGCTAGTTCATGAAACTCGAATAATTTATGATAGTAGTAAAAATCCTAACGAACCTCGATTGTATTCGTACTGCCAATTTTGTTCTAGTCCGAAAGAAAGAAAGAGGAAAAAAAAAAAAAAAATTCGACACGATACACCGTACGTCCTAGAATCAAGGGGTTGGTCCCTAGTTTGGACACGGGGGACGTAACCCTCGCTTCTCAGAATTGGTGACCTACCGGTACCTTCGGGACTCCAGTCCGAAAGACTACACCGTAAAACTAATACGGCCCTGTATTACTGTACGAGAGACGTCGTCGGAGACCAGGTGACTGAACAAATGATGAATGGATGTCAGTTTGTGGGACCGTGGTCGAGGACACACACGGAGTCTTTACGTTACGTCTTGTGACACGGTTCGATAAGAAAACTTTTGGTTTATAGTAGAAGTCAAGTAGTCTAAAAGATGACTCTCCACACCCTCACAAAAGGGAACCTTTTCAATTTAGTAATTAGTTTCGGTCAACCTTTATAAAGTACTAACTTTACTTTCATCCTACCGAGTTTCCTTTTTTTTTATCGAAAAAACCTCCTCTCATCTTTCGTCCTTTCCAACTAGTCTCTTCACAAAAAGTTCGAAAGACTGACACTGGGTATCATCTTTTCTGTTAAATATAGTGTTACGTTATGAATCACCGGTGCTACGGGAGACTATAAAAGATAAGATGAAGTAATTTTTTTACGTCTAACTGTAAAAATTGATCAAAACGAAATTTAACTAAAGTGGTAAGTTACCTAGTACTCGGTACCGAACTTTTTATGACCCAATCTCCAATGTCAAAACTCTAGACTGGACTTTGCAGTACCTTGTGACGAGAGCTACCAAATACTGATCCAAGGAAGAGTTACTATAAATGGAGAAGAAAAAACTTCCGTCGGAACAGAAGAACCCTGAAAAGAGAAAATCGACCGTGAAATCGGGGGGAAAGAAGAAGGAAAAATAAAAGTTCTTACCATTCCAGTGAATAAATTTTCGTTCTCACTCTCCCACGAGTCCAGTGAGACGTACACCGCACTTCACTGAAGAGACACCGACATGGTTATGAGTGTAAAGGGGTCACGGTCACTAAGATTTGTCGTTACACCCTATCAAAGGAGGGTGGTTTAGAAAGGAGTACACGGACGGTAGCACGAGTGACACCAGGTCGCACTGCACCACGAAGACCACTCACAGCTTTTGGAGCACTCACAAACCACGTAGATCAAGGACTAGTAGAGAATACTATCGACACAAATACTCGGGGAACATTCTTCGTCTTCACTTTCTACTGAACTCACGTTACGTCTGAATCGCTATCTCTCAAGAGAAACCTTTCGACTTATGTGTTCGTAGAGAAAAGAAAAGACCAATCCATATCACGAAAATTACATCGGAACGTCTGTCTCCCCTTTTTTTACAAAGAATCTAATGTCTGTAAGGGGGGTCGGGGTAAGGTGAGAAGGACTCGATGTATTTAGACATAGTGGGTCTGCCATTTTCTTCGTTTTGCACACGAGCATTAATGGTTGGTCAAAATTCGACTACGACGGGGTCTACTTACCGAAAGACGTTCAGATGTAATCCGAGTCCAGATGTACTACCGTTCAGTCCTAAAACTGTAAAAAAATTATTTTCCAGGGTTTACCGAGGAAAGGGAGGAAATAATGGTCAATTAAAGTTCCCCCAATAAAAACAGAAGAATTCTATAAAGACTGGTACTAAGCAGTACAGTCAAAGGGTGGGGTTGAAAATCGTAGAAAATAATCTACGGTTTGTGTATCTACTCCACTCCTCAATGCCAGGGGGACGGAGTACATCTGGACACCTCTCTCCAGTCAACAATCTTCCTTACTCAAATCTACGTCCACGTCTTAGTAAAGTCACGTCGTGGTGGTGTGAACAGTAGAAACCCAATTAAGTAAAAAAGACCATAAGTATCGTTAGTTTGTGTCTCGTTAAGTGAAGAGAGACCAAGATAGTCATTTAAACTAGTCACCTTATAAATCGAGAGTCAACTAACGAGATACGAACATATAACGATACTGGATTTTTTTACTTGTCGAACGGTTTGTTAATTCGTGTACCCCGGAATCCTTACACCGGAGTCAGGGTTTAAACTACACGTAATGTAAAGAGCGTTCAACGTCCGTAGTGTGTGAACCACGTTTTCCAAATGACATGGACAAAGAAACCCTGTCGACATACTCCAAATAGAAGAACATGAAAGAAAAGTGACTGGGGGAAGGGACGACAAAAGAGGAGATGGAAAAGGGGAAATTAGAAAAAGAGAACGTAAACGGGGAAAAAGAGAAGATCAACGAAGAATGCAAAAACGAGAAGATAGAATCGAGAGAGAAGAAGGAGACGGAAACGGGAGACGGAGAGGAGAAGACGGAAGGAGAGGACGAGGAACTGGGAGACGGAGAGGAGAAGACGGAAGGAGAGGACGAGGAACTGGGAGACGGAGAGGAGAAGACGGAAGGAGAGGACGAGGAACTAGGAGACGGAGAGGAGAAGACGGAAGGAGAGGACGAGGAACTGGGAGACGGAGAGGAGAAGACGGAAGGAGAGGAGGAGGAATTAGGAGAGGGAGAGGAGACGGAGGGCAGAAAGAGAGAGAACCCGTCGACGAAAAAGGAGACGAAGGAAAAAACGAAAGAGGAGACGATAAACAGCCAGAACGAGTCGAAATTAAGAAAGAGAAAGAAGACGAAGGTTGGACCGGGAAAGACGGAGTCGAGAAAGGGACCGAAGGAGAAGGTAGAAAAGTAAGACCTCTTAGAGTAGACTCGGGGAAAGGGGGAGGAGGAGCCAGAATCCGAGTAGACGTGACTAGACGGGTAAAAAGTCGCCGTACTGACAAAGGACGACCCACAGACGGCAAAAGAGAAGATGGTGGTGGAGATGGACTAAAAGAAGTTACGAGGGACCGAAACCGAAGAGAAGAAGGAGAAGGAGGAAAAGGAAGAGCAGAAAGAAAAAGAGAAGGCGAAGGTAGGTTAGTAAGAAGACCACACTGAACCACTGATAAAGGCAAAGGAGGTCGAGGACAGAAAGGACCGCTGAAAGTGAAAAAGGAAGGAAGAGACGGCAAAGTAACAGACAACACAACAAAACGTAAGAAGACGACCTCTCGCTGTTTGAACGTAGACAATAACAACCCAGTTTGAGGAAGACGGCAAGGTCCCGAAGGACCTCCGCGAAAACCGCAGAAAGGAGGGCGGCTCGGTCAGCGAGGTCCTCTCGTCGGAGTAGTAGCGGGAGGCGGACTCACAACCACCACCAACAGAACTGGAGGAGCAGTCCGTGTGACCTGTTGTCTTTGCTGTAGTTCCTGTCGAACGACTAATTAGCCAGTCGACCTAAGTACGTGACACGGTGTACCCTTGATGTCGTCTATGTGTCTCTTTAGATATATGTGTGTGACGGGTATATATTGGGGTATAATCATGTAAGGACAGACCGAAAGTCACTATCGTATACGTTTGGAAACAGGTACCAGAAAGAGACCGGTGCCACTCAGATAAGACATTTGTCTTCTCGATTCATATTACGGGGGACCCGTGACACGGAGATCGTTTTTAAGTACTCGTAATCACTTATTTATGGAGTCGAGAGAAGTGGAAACCTTAGTCTATCGAGGTTCCATGGACGTCGTGTGATCCAGAATCTCGAGGGTCACCTCAATTCGAGGTCTATGAGTGTCACCATTAAACGAGTCTTTCTTTTGGAAATAAACCAACGCAACGGAAGAGACTGAGTAAAAGGGTGTGACGATGGTCGAAAAGGATCCTAGTGAAATGTTTATTTGACAAACACGAATTTAGAAACAAAGTCTTAGACTAAGAACCTCTTGAGTTTAATTCTGTTCCTGTTTTGACTTCTTTGTTTAAGGAGAGTATAGTATATCACAAAGGTGTACTACGGTTCAGTAGACCTTAAGGACTAGACCTAAAGACCTTGTGTTTCATGAAACTCTCCTTCCCTCACATACATAATTATTATCCCGTGTCTACGATATGATATAAGTCCGATTATTGGGGATGCCACCCCTGTAGGTTGACAGGTGGTGTTAAGTCCGAGGAGGAAGGAATCAGTTCCCCTTCAGTAACGGGTAGTTCAGTAACGGATTGGGAGGGAAGAAGGAACGTGGACCCACCCCGGTGTACGGGTTATTAAGGTTACTTCATACTCATCTTCACACTACAGGTCCGGTCCTGTTTATTCTTCGTCTCCATGGAAGAGAAGGAAAAGTTAGAGATGACCGATCTAATCTCCTGAGGTTTCGGGGACTCAAACTATCTGAATATTCTCTTGTCTTCTATCCCCTGGTCAGGATGGTTAGTCTTTATGGGTTAAACCCTTGAGTAACAATTTCGTCGACTACAACGGGATTGATTATATATATGTATTATATGGTAGATGTAAGAAACAGTTCTAAAGGTACTCATTTCCCAGAGAACGGGAAGAAAAGATGTCGTCTGTTTCTTATCAATCTAAACTGCAAATATTTTATTCTTCTCTTTTAGAGATTTTTGGTTTGACGTCGTACAGGTAGTGGTACGAGTGATGACACCCTACTACCGACCTGTGACGGGTTCGGTCCCCACAACCAGAAGTGACGTCCTTTGTTGATCAGTACACTATGATCCTGACACTGGTCTCAACCTTTTCATACAGAACGTCACAAAACTTTGAGGTAGTTTAAAATACCAAGTATGGTTGGAACCGGGAAAACTTCAAGTTCAAGTGAATTAAAACCTTTTTGTGTGAAGTGGAAATTGTCATTCTTTACCGTCTCATCTCCGGTCTAAAATTTGAAAAAACCGGAAGCGACAACGACATTCCGTGGTACAGCTACTTAATCTGTGTATTCCCAATTTGAAGAGACTTTTACGTTTATCAAATCTTAAATTCCCTTTTTTTAGATATATATACTCCGTAAACCTAGTTGACTTAAATTTATTAAAAATTCTCCATAGAATTTAAGGTTTTACGATCAACCGAATTTCTTGAGAATTCTTTGTTGTCTGAGATGACTTAGAAAGAAACGATAAACGATAAATATTTAGTCCTGTCGATAATAGTCATCTTCGACTCATGGTTGATGTCAACGAATCGGGGTTCTTCTTATGAATAAAAAGTACAGTATCTATTTAATGTACTTATACTCGATGGTTTTTTTTTTTTTCTTAAAATATGAGTTAGTTATCGTACTTTATTGATAATTATCATTTAACACTTTCTTCTCTTTATGTTCATCCTCGTTCTAAAATTTTCGTTCTTTTGATGTCCGTGATCATTGAAAAATGCCGTAACAACTAATAAGGGATTATCGGTCTAAGTACCTTCCGGAATTTTACATTTTACAACGCAAATTTGAGAAAAAAAGGATAGAGGGAGTCGAGTTTTTACCTTTTCTTTCACTGCTGGTATGACAAGACTAAATCTTCTAAGACGATGGTAGAAGGATCATTACCAGTTCTAATAATACACGTAAAATGTACACAATAGTAGAGTAAATTTAAATTACTGTGCGGATTTTGTTTTCATATGAAAAATAAAGGTAAATTGACTTCTTTGTCTCAATCACTTCCCTCCCAGTTCAACCCTAAGTTTCGGTCCACCACTTCGGGTTTCTTATTTGGAGTTGGAGAACCGATACGTGGGAGGGATTAATCCTCGATAAATGACTCCCTACTCCAGACAAACAGGTGGATTGGTTCTTCGAAGGAATAACTCCGTAGGACGGTCGTAAAAGTGTTGACGGAAGTCTTTGGAAAACACATGGGTGACTTTAAGTGTAATTTCTCCAGTATTGGGAAAGGGAAGTCTTAAAAGATATATCTAACTTACTTCCCCTAATAGTTTATGTCAAAGGAGGGTTGTGTGTGTTTTATTCTCTTAGATTTTGGTTTTGGTGTGTTTTCTAGAATATACTACTAAAGTAATATACATTGGTAAAGTATTAATTTTTTTTAGAAAAGGAGGTAAGGGGAAGTTTATAAGAGTAAAAAAGACATGGAACTTCGTATATGTACTGTATATGATAATCGCATTGCGTGACACACTGGAACATACACACTTGAAAATTTTCAGGGAAATTTTCTTCAATCCCGAGGGGACTACCCAGTCTACCATTTCTTAGACGGACGTTACGTCCTCTGGGACCCAGTCCTTCTGGGGGACCTCTTCCCTTACCGTTGGGTGAGGTCATAAGAACGGACCTCTTACGGTACCTATCTCCTCGGACCACCCGTGTCAGGTACCCCATCGTTTCTCAGCCTGTACTGACTCGTTGATTGTGTGTGAACAATATTCTTTAACTTGAATGATGATTCTCTAGAGCTGAAAGGACTAAAGGTGGTCCTAACCATATCCCTTTTTACGTCATGATTTGAGTATTCGAAGAAACTTATTGATGCAATTTAATTTGTCCTAAGACGTGGAACGTCTTATAATGGCTCTTGTCTCTTATGACCCAATCCCACATATAATCCTTCTTATTCTGTAGACGTTAAGTACGGATGAAAATTTTAACTTCATAAGAGAGACGATGACCATCCACGTCTCCTGATAATTTGATTATATAGAAATCAAGTCTTGTCTATTGTTATGGAATTTCTTACTTACATTTATCAAAAGGAATAAATTCTTATACTGGGTACTAAAAATCATTTATTTTTTAAATGATCTAATGTTTCTTTTATAGGAAGTTAACCCCACACAAATCCCCTGCCCTATCCCCCACTCTTCTTTCCTCATAACCACAGGACTACAGATTTAGTCTAGTTGACAGGTCAGACCACTCAACGGTTATTACCGGTGTGTTCTTAATTTGTTCGATCTTTCTCACTTTCTCTAACTCAACCCGACTCTTCCCTCACAAAACGGGTTGTGTAAAGAAAGTAGTCTGACCGATTCTTCGTTGACTCTTTACACGGGAAGGTTTCTCCTGTCATGGACAAGACCCATAACTGGAGGTGGACCAGTCAGTGGACGGGGTTCCGAAGAAGGAGAACGAAGACGGCGTCGGAAAGGACAGCCCGCGCCGCCGCGGCAAGGGCCCGCCGGAGAAGGAGCAGTAGCAGTAAGGCGACCATCCGCTAAGACGTTGTAGCTTTTGTGGTTGAGAACTCGGTTTACGGTTGGTAGAAATGGTCGAAGAACCGTCCTAACTGGGACTTGTACTGATGAATGACTTGGTGTCTCAAGATTCTCCTGCTAAGACAAAGAATTGTAAATCTCTGGACTAGACTGCTCAAAATTTTAAAAATTCATAGACTTTTGGTAATCAGGTTATCGATGTCTCCTATTAACTGTTACTAGTTTATTGTCGAATTTGACTTTTTTAAATATGTTGTCGTTGACGGAAACTTCTGACACCCAATCGAATAAATCTAAAGAAATGATTCGACTACTAATCATTTCTAAATCTTCGTCTTTAGGTTTCTTAACTTGACTTTCATTAGTTTTGTGAGTAGCTTTTCTAAGTCGTACAACATACTTAATAAACACCTATATAAAAGTGTTTCCAGTCTTTTCTTAGTTCAATACAATGGTTCGGTCCTTAGACCATAATTGTTCGGTTTGTCGATTGATTTTTGGTCTCGTCCTATAGGAGAAACGAACCTAAATAAAAAAGGAAAACATCAAGGAAAAGTACCTTCTTTCTTCCACAACGACTGTTGACTCTTCTCCGAAGTGTGAGTCCCGTCACGGGAGACACACACACGAGTGACACTGGTTGAGAAACACTGGGGGACCTGATGTTGGACGTTCCGAGGAAGCAGGTACCCTAAGAGGTCCGTTCTTGTGACCTCACCCAACGGTAGAGGAGGAGGTCCCCTAGAAGGACTGGGTCCCTAGACTGGACACAGAGTACAGAGGAGGTAACGTCCACCTAAGAGATAGTGACTCGGTGACCGTCACGGGAGATACCGGGGGAGAAAACAAGATTTTGACGGATCACAGGGTGGTGGGAGTGTGAACCACGGAGTACCCTCGGATGTCCACACATGAATCTATCTTGGACACCCGATTCCACACGACGTAAGGTACCCTAGTGTTTTTCAGGTTGTGCTGAATGTCTGACCTGTTGTTGTCGTTGTTATCGTTCATCTTCTCCGTCTCTCCCAAAGTGTCCGTATACACTATAAATCGAAAGGACCAAATTAGACTTCGTTTCTCGATAAATCCCTTCAATATGTTAGCCTTAGTGATCAATCTATACAAAGGAGATTATAAATAAGGGTTCATTTCTCAACCTCGACCTCACGACGTCTACGGGTCTGAGTTTTCCTCTTCCGGATGTACCAATTGGACCAACGAGACCTCCCTCCCGATACTGACTCTATGTCTCGCGACCCTTCCGTGCCGACACGACCCACTGGACTACCAAGGTACCCAACCCTACGTCGACGCAACTGGTGGTGTGACGAAAAATGTAACCTCTCAAGTGCACGAAAAAAAAAAATCTGTCACAATGAATGTATAGATGTTTATCTTTACGTCTATACATTTGTAATGTACGGATAGTTAGTACTGATTCGATTTTATTAAATGTTTACTTTAGTATGTTAAATGTGGTTGTTTTGTTTGGATTGTCCTGTCTACTTCAAACGAGGACAATCTAAATGTTTGATCCATAAAAATCTAGGTCATGAAGTAGAAAACTGAAGTTATTATGTTTACGATACTTACAAAAACCTGGATCCAAGAATGTTTTATTCTACTTGTCAAGACTTCCAACCAACCAAACGAGAAACGATGAATTCTTTGAGACTGAAGTATGAACGATTTTACACGACCACACGTTATAAGTTTACGGTTATATTTATTTGACAGTGAATCATTAAGATATTTCGACTGACCAAATAAAGGTGTTTATACCTCTCTTCCCATCACACTATGTCAATTTCCTATTGATCTAATTATAAGTCTTTTGGACCAAAGATGTTGACCAGAGAGGGATCGAACGTCGAGAAACTAATTGGACGCAATGTGACGGAACAGACCTTCACCCACTATTAGTTTTCTTTAGTGCCCACACAACACCATTCCGTTCGATGTCACATCATAAAACAACAATTAACCTTTCGCGTCACCTCCTCGACGAAACACTCCTTTCTACTCAAGTTAAAATCTGAACAACTTAAGCTCCACTGTCGTACTGTTCTAAGTTTACAAGGAAAGATTAAGTTAGTGTAACATCAAACGTCAGTTTTCGGGAAGGGTCACCAAACCGAAGTCAGAAGTCTAAGGACCGAAGTATAAGGAGACCGAATAAAGAGTTATCTGTTGAAATTGGTGTCGTCCCTCTTACTCAGGAATGACTGCCGAAGGGTTCGATTAGTTTGTCTTTCAGAATTAAACGGGAAGATGTAGAGACCAAGTCGGTACTCCAGAACCGATAATGAACCCCGGAAGGAAAAGGTTCTGTTCGTTCTGTGTATTTTCGAGGTATACCGTGTGAAATACGGTCTTTGTTTTAAGAGGGGAGAGGATTTTTACCTTAGAGTAAACTTCGGGAATTAAAGCGTAATGTGAACTTGTTAAACTCTGTAATGACAGAGGAGGGTGCGTGGGTGGGTTACTCGAAGTACCACCTCCGACAACCGAAAATCAAGACTGTGGTGGATATAGACGGTAGACAGAGTCGGTCCAGTGTGAGTCAGAAGGAAGTAGAGTCTAAGGAGAAACCTCCTCACTGGGACTTGTCGGTCTAGTAGAGGTGACGGAGAAGAATGAAGTATGCCGAAGTCAAGTAAAGTCAAGTCAAGCCAGTGAGTCAGCACAGACTGAGAAACGTTGGGGTACTTGACGTCGTACGGACAGGACAGGTAGTGGTTGAGGGCCTCAGGTGGGTTTGGGTACAGGTAACACAGCTACTACGGTAGGTTGGTAGAGTAGGACACAGCAGGGGAAGAGGAGGACGGGAGTTAGAAAGGGTCGTAGTCCCAGAAAAGTTTACTGAGTTGAGAAGTGTAGTCCACCGGTTTCATAACCTCAAAGTCGAAGTTGTAATCAGGGAGGGTCCTGATTAGAGGAAATCCTACCTGACCAACCTAGAAGAACGTCAGGTTCTCTGAGAGTTCTCAGAAGAGGTTGTGGTGTCAAGTTTTCGTAGTTAAGAAACCGTGAGTCGAAAGAAATATCAGGTTGAGAGTGTAGGTATGTACTGATGACCTTTTTGGAACTGATCTGCCTGTATCGGAACTGATCTACCTGTAAACAACCGTTTCATTACAGAGACGAAAAATTATACAGATCCAACCAGTTTTGAAAGGAAGGGTCCTTATTCGTAGAAAATTAAAGTACCGACGTTAGTGGTAGACGTCACTAAGACGGGTCTTTTTATTTCAGTCGGTGACGAAGGGGTAGATAAACGGTACTTCACTACCCTGGTCTACAGTACTAGAAGTAAAAGACTTACAACTCGAAATTCGGTTGAAAAAGTGAGAGAAGAAAGTGAAAGTAATTCTCCGAGAAATCAAGAAGAAGTGAAAAACGGTATTCCCACCATAGTAGACGTATAGACTCCAATAACTATAAAGAGGGTCGTAAGAACTAAGGTCGAACACGAAGAAGGTCGGGTCACAAAGAGCACTACATGAGACGTATATTCAATTTATTCGTCCCACTGTTATATGTCGGAACTACATGAGGAAAAGGATAAACCGAATGTTAAATGGTAATGTAAGGTAGCCATCTGAGAACAAATCCTGTGTGTTAACGGTCTCGATCTAAAAACTCCTGTAAATAAATAAAAATTACAAAAAATAACACCATTTTATATTATATTTTACATGATAAAATTGGCATAAATTGACATGTCAATCAAGTCACCGTGATTCTTATAGGTGTGACAGTACACTGAGAGTGGTAGTAGGTAGAGGACTTACAAAGTGGAAGGATTTGCCTTTGAGACAGGGGTAATTTGTGATTAAGGGTTAAGAGGAAAGGATAGGGGAGTGGGGGCCGGGGACCATAGATGGTCACGTGAAAGACTGCGATACTTGAACTGATAAGATCTATAGAACATATTCACCTTAGTTTGTCATAAACAGACATGGATTCACATAACCCCGAAGGGACCATCGAGTCGACCAAATCTTAGATGGACGTTACGTCCTCTCGGACCAAACTAAGGACCCAACCCTTCTGAGGGACCTCTTCCCTATCCGATGGGTGAGGTCCTAAGTGCCCGAAGGGTCACCGAGTCTACCATTCCTTAATGGACGTTACACCCTCTGGACCCAAGTCAGGAATCCAACCCTTCTCGGGGACCTCCTCCCGTACCGTTGGGTGACATCATAAGAACGGACCTCTTAGGGTACCTACGTCCTCGGACCGCCCGATGTCAGGTACCTCAACGTTTCTCAGCCTGTGCTGACTCATTGAATTCGTGTCGTGTCGTATCGTTACACATAACCCTACATAAAAATTCCAATCGAAGTAAATACAGGATGTCTAACATGGAAGGAAAAAAGGGACACGATATATCATCCAAGAGTAATAAATAGATAAATTATGTATACCGATAATTATTTCTTTGTATAATTTTAACAAAAGTTTCAATTTTTGTTTCCTCTGTTTTAATAAAGTACCATAAAACTTAGTCTTACACGGGTCAACGACCGAGTTACTGAATGGTCAACTGAAATATGCACTTTAACACAGGTACGGTTTACTGAACTATACACACCTTTAAGAAACTTCCACTCGGAGGGATGTAGTCGAGAGGTTCCAGTCTCGTGTGTTACCGACGAATCGAACGTCCGGAGAGGGTACTGTTGATGGGAAGTATGATGATGGCCTCTAAATAACGAAAAGAAAGTTTTAACTTTTTTGAATTAACAATTTTAAAAAAGACCGAGGTTTTCATTGTACGTAAATAACAAAAGAATTTGGTCTGTAAATTTTTACATATTTTCTCTTTCATTTTTAGTCAAAGGATTAGTATGGGGAGTCTATACTTATAATAATTATAAGTTAAATCGTCTTTCACTTCTCCTCGGTTTTTCGGAGAACTACTTTCACTTTCTCCTCTCACTTTTTCAACCGAATTTCGAGTTGTAAGTCTTTTGTTTCTAGTACCGTAGACCAGGGTAGTGAAGTACCCTTTATCTACCCCTTTGTCACCTTTGTCACAGTCTGAAATAAAACCCCCCGAGGTTTTAGTGACGTCTACCACTGACGTCGGTACTTTAATTTTCTGCGAATGAG